>BMAU01016347.1:0-270442 GCA_019973935.1 Trichonephila clavipes | reverse complement strand
CATCACTGCACAGAGTAGTCGTGGGGCCAATGCCAGCTGCTGATTGCCGGAAGGAACGAGTACACTCAATAATGAATGCTGGGAGTTTGTTGTCCGCGTAGAGACGCTACATCGGGAGTGCCGAAACAGTTTGGCATTTCAATAAAAAGATACACGTTAACACCAGCCAGTGTCAGTTTGTCTCGAAGGCGAAATTATTCGCTACAGTTAAAATCACTGGCGCCTCTGCAAAATATTTTAATCGTGAACATGTAAAGAAAGAAAGCGCAAGAATAGAGTCTATTCTCAACAGGCTAAAAAGCGTTTCTCGACAGCTTTTCGGGTTTACTGATGTCTATCAGACTGAATCCGCGGTCGACCGCCAATAAAGTACTTTGTGAATACATTGAAAGAAAACCGAATGTAATTTACTGACTTCTGAAAACTGTGTTATGAAACAGAAAGGTAGAGATCAACACAAACTTATATAATGCCTAATCCTCGTCTATTTATGTATGTTTTGACCGTGACTCAACGGTCAATCGACCATTAGAATGCCGATTTTTCCGTTACGCATACTATCCCTCTGTCGTGAAAGGTTTATTTAATATTGATATTTCGGGCTCATATGCAAAACAAGATTAACCGTTCCTCACGTAGAACATAATGTTAATAAGAAAGAAATAGGGTCGCAAAGTAGCTTGCTGTTTGTGTACGAAGCAATATTGTTCGCCAGGCCTTCTACACAGATAGAACTAAAACTTAAATTGACATCCCCAAATAGTTTCCTTCGATAAACAACAATAAAAAAGATCTCTATTATGTGCTAGTGATGTTTCTCGTCAAACGAATCATATCAGTCCGTGGACATGCTCAAGCCTTCTTCGTTCTAAAGACTGGTAATTGTGAGCTTTTTCGTTGTAGTTCTTTTTCAAGCGTCAAGTTTTCAGGATTATACGAATATAACGCATCTTGCTTCAAGAATTGCGTTGTTCACTCCGGAAGCGGGGTGGTAGAATGAATAACAGTTTCATATAGACATTGCATATAGTTCGCAGAATTTCACGTCATTTAGCAATAAATACAGATATTTCAGCAAAATTTGCATTTAACGTGCGTTGCGTTCATATCGCGTCGTGGAATGACAATAGGTGCTGATATGCGTAATAAAAGTGAAATGTTCTTTGAAGACCGGAGTTTGCATGGCTATCAAATAACAGAAATTTATTGTAACCATGCCCGATGCACGCCAATGCTTCTCTGACAACTCCACCATAAAGAAAAAGCTTTCTTCTTAATTTAAGCAAACACATGGACAAAAACACGTAATACAAAAAATTACTGTCAACAGTTGTTAGCTTACTTTCGCTTAAATTGTCATACCATGGGATAACATTAATCTGTTTTTAATATCATTGCAGCATATCATATTGGAATATCAGAGATTAGTCGAATGCCATTATCATATTATTTAAATTTCAACGTAAGTAATCATCATTTGTCACAACATACATACTACGCTTATTAACGAGATCAAATGACGTGCAGATGTGCCTTATAATCAGCAAAAACATCGCCTTATTTGTAGAACAAATTTCAGATTGTATCAAAGTTTAGTCGACACTTGATTAACAAAGTTACGTGAAACGAGATAGGCATTTGGCGCCGACACTTCACCAGCTTCGGACCGATTGCACCAAACGATTTGAAGAAGAGATATCGTAGTTGATATGCCGAGACACAGTTAAATGAACCATCATCAGAGTACAACACAGTTTCACCGGATAAACGAAGGCGGTAATAGTAAAATGAATCGCCGTTAATGGATTAATACTTAACATAGCATGGCCGGTTGGATAACATCCTGACGGATAAACTATTTTTTCATGAAATAACGAAGAACCTCATTTATTTATCTTCGTCTCTGCACTTGGCATATTATGGATGTTGGCGTTGATCCTCTCTCTTCGTTCCAATGCCGGAGGTTCTTCTGGAGAGTCATGTATTGTTACGATGTTCGATTGCCGCAGACAAACGATTTATTCGCTATTCACTTCAGGATATCTTTCAGACTGAGTTCTGGCTTTTACACGTTTGCGCGTCATTACAATTTTTCTTCGCGTTGTTTACCCGGAAGAGGTGACGTTTTGTAACAATAAGAGTTACAGGTGCATTGATACGATATCTTCCTTTTCGAAGACACTTATTATCATTGCGTGCCGATCAGACGATGGAAAACCACAGTTATTGGTCTTTGCCATGACAGAGAGGGCGAAAAAGTCGAAACAAAAGCAGTTTAAAAATAGGTTATTATTTGTCAGTATTCAATCGATACACTTATAATAAGATATACGATGCACATTTGCTTCATCAATACAAGTTAAGCATCTAGGTTTGATTACACCTCGATTATGTTACCTGCCTATTATAGAGATATAGTGTAAATACTGGCGCAGTTCTTTTATATCGTTACGGAATGGATATCAAAACAAGAAAAGATGTCAGATACGAGTATGTCGTCCAGAACACAGCAAAGGAGACGTTTATAATGTCGGTAGCACATACACTGTTTCCATCGTACGTCTGCTATTGATTAACAGATGAAGATGATCGAAGGGTCGCGCATAAAGTTTGAGAGTTTACAAAAATACGCATACGATGTAAAAAGCTTATTATTGCACAGCGGTGGAGGCCGGCGATCGATAGTCGTAAATTCCATACGACTCCGGTTATACGATTGCTTCGAATTTTTCACCCATAGTCGTAACACAGAATATATTTACCACCTCATCTACGTTGCGTTAGCAAATAACAGATTGCGCCTAAAGAGATCATTTCTACATCGGAGATTAAATAGGTTTGATCGAGACAAGTCAAACGAACTTCATTGGTAATAATTTGCCTGCTATGAAAATGTAATGAGGGAGAAAGATGCGTCTTCAACAACACCTACAATAAAACGATCATCATTGTAAATTTGATCGTACGTATTACAACTTATTTCCACACACTGCTCCTGCGTCTGAATGGTCACGCCAACCTGTTTATCAGTGAACGGATCGCTGCTTCAGGTTATCCCGCCTCTTCATCTCGCACCATTATCTTCTTACAAAAAATTATAAACACTATAGATCAACAAATTAATATCTTAAAGAAAGAAATATTTTCACCCTTTATCATCACATGGGTTCATAATTTGGACGTATTAGAAATGATAACGAAATTTTATATATAAAGAAAGTTTGATTATCACAAAAACATTACTAATTCCAATTTTTTCATGCCAGCAACAATGATTGAGTTTGAAAGCCTGTCTAAGAAAATACCGACTTATTGTGTAACGATCTTGTTTTGTATTTAACTCGCATTCTGAGTCCAATTGGTCACATCTCATCATCAATTGATACGTTATATTCATTGTATCATCTCATATGTCTCTGGCGTTAGTTTGTTACCTGACAGTTCGAGCCACCGATACCCAGATATCTTCATTCGCCAAAGATTCGTTGCTACCAGGCCATACGTTACTCAAATTATTGCATATATTGATCGACATCGGAATCTGGTCTTTCAGATAGATCAGTTAATGAATCTACTCATCAAACCTTCATCATCATAATGTCCTTGTTCAAATTATCCGAACTACACATTATTGTCCGACTATCTATTTGTTTAATGCATCGACTTTTTTCAATTTACGCCGCCACCAGTAATAATGATGCAGTTTACCTGAATATTTAGAAAGTTATCACCCGCGGTGGTTTCCTCAGCAGGAACTCGAGATGCCGCGATGTAAAGAATCATGCAATAGAATATTCAGTCAAGAACCATACCCTTACCCCAGTCCGCCATCGTTAACTGCATATTGTCTTTCAGAACGAAATATCAGATTGACGGGATATTTGACATCGTCAGCACCAAGAAGATATCGCTCAGTTGCCACCCACCCCACGATCGCCTGAATGAGTTCGATTCCGCTTGTTGTGCGCAATATCATTTAATAATTTGCCAGCGGGTCATCAAAAATATAATATCGTGCGCCTTAGCGGAAGATCACCTGGTACGATCTGCTTAAAGATGATATGTGGCGCTAGCTACCAGCTCCCCTGTGGTAATGCGAGTTAACGCACTCGCCAGGATTAAAAAGATCGCCACGAAAATGATACGCTGTTGTCTAAAATAAATTCTGTCAGATTGTGGCTGGGCTATCGTCGGTTACGTTATTTAATATTAAATATCTTCCATGCCACAAACTAAATTATAATAAATCCCGTGTTGGAAAGTTCATTAATAGCTGAATGGTAAGACTCATTGCAGGCTAAGATAACACGACCCATATTTCACTTTACTATGGTGATGAATAGGTACCGACTTGTATTAAGATTCTCGCCAACGACGATACTCATTGCAGCCAGCCAGAAACATTGTATAGAGACAGAGATGACAATTTGGTCGCGATTCGCCAGACGACATCGCGCCTGACATTAGCTATATCGATAGTCTAAACAGATTTCATATGTTCTTCACACCGCCAGTTAATCAGGTGGTATCTTATTAAGAATTCATATATGTCAGTTCATATCTGATTTGCGCGTAGAGTGTGTTGTTCTAGACTGGAAATATTGTCAAGTTCGACCGAGTTCATATACAGGTAGCAAGAGTTATGTTCAAATTGCCTGTAAATAATGTTCAAAACATCCGGAGCCTACATACACACATTAGCCTTTCCTTCCTTTTTTTGTGTCAGATGTGTCATGTGTAAATATTGTGAAAAATCACAAAGAGGGGATTAACGCTTAAAGCTATGAAGAAAACACGAATTTACGATGAATAACATAACAATTGGCGCCTTTTTGAAAAATCACGATATCGTGAGATGATTAAAAGAGCACTTATTTTGAAATTAATGAATATTGTTAAATATTTATAACCTACGAGAACAATTTGATGTTGTTTATCATACAAATGCTCAGATCGGGAGAAGGATTTTCGCTTTCGTAACTTATCAATGAAAAAACATATTAAACCAACAATCAAGATATAAAGTTATTTATAATCTGATAAATTTTTATGTTGCTAAACAATGATTTACCTTTGCTCACAATTGCATTGAGTAGAGTTCACACGCTCGACAGTATAATTATTTTGCGGCACGTAAGAACATCTACTAATATCTATCTGGAACTTGACATATTGATTAAATTATTTACTCTCGCTGCTATTGAATTCGTGCCAGATATGTTGAGCCAGGTACTCTTTGTCGCACCAATTTCCACATCGTGCCCTGCTGTGTGTGTGGACAGCATCACATCTACCTCACAGATTAGCCAAAGATTTATATTGTCGTAACAGTTTCCAGAAATTATCACACAAATAACCTGTAGAATCTTGTGCAAGTTTTTACCCTGCAATTACAGCAAGATGTGTTTAATCATTCACCACAAATCGAGAGAGGCATACTATACTTTCTTTGATTAAAACGAGATATTTCTTCTTACTGTGTGAAAGAGCCAATAATTACATCTAATCGAGTTACTTAAAGGCATTTCCAACTAAAACTGATATTGTTTTAATGCACTTCTTATACTTACAAAATATTTACTAATCACCATTTGAAAGTGCGCACCAGAAATATTATTGTGTCAGACGGCGAGCCGACTATTTCGGCTTACCAGGAAGAACATATATTGTGTACTATTAGCAACGATTTATTGTTAATATTTTTGAGAATAACGCCATTAACACGCCGAAGGTCATTGGTCTATATGATTGAACATTTGATTGAAAAAGTCAAAATTGACGCCCAGACAGGCGGCAGAAACACTTAAGAGAAGAATGTCACATCGTTACTTATTTAACATTACAAACTAGTTACCACATTTACAGCTTATTTTTAATTTGAGAATATCTACATACATACTGCTTTGATTTTATACTGTATATTGGTGCTATTTAGTATTAATACTTTCTTTTCTGTTGTTACATTTTCTTACTTAATTATTATTCCATGTTTTTAAAGGAAGATTTTAAAGAACATTCAAGCCCTGAAGGCAAAGTGTAGGCCTGAAACACTTGAATTGTACTTTAGCCTTTGCACAAAGCATATCAGACAAGAGTTAGAGATACCAAGCAGAAAAAGGCAGAGACCTCGCTTGTACGATAATTGCTTGTATACAGATCACACACACACGGGTGTTGGCAAATACTTTAAAGATTTCTCTGTTTTATCAATTAAAATGGATTTTTTACTTAAAAATTATTATTAATGAATATTATTGATTATTAGTTCGTCTATAAAATTTTTATATTAAAGGATTTATATTTTCAATCGATGAATGCGGTCGTAACTCTAGTGCTTAGATAATTACCGCTACAAAGAAAAAGAACATATGATCATAATTAAGTATTAATTTTATAAAACAATCAAGGACAATCATATTATTTTAGTGATTACTCTTACCAATAATTTAGAATTTTGAAGAGCTTAACAAAATATTTCATAATTATCCATTTGAAAACTTCTCTTTAAGAACAATATAAAGTTTTCAAAGAATTATGGATAATTATGAGAGTAAAACTATAACTTCAATATACATATATATTATTCCAAAATTCTAAATTATTTAAATTTAAAAAATTGTCCGCTTGTTTTTACAAACGAATTGACTGAAGGAGAATAAAAATAAGCTCTTTCTCTGCATTTTTGGAAATTATTTCATTCCTTGATTGAATTTTAAAATAAAATTAGCAAAAAGTTTTTTTAAATCTTAACAAATGGTTAAAATTTATATGACGTCATAGTCACATGATAAATTCAAAACATTAAACAACATAAAAAAGTTTTTAGTTACATTAATTAACTATCTAAATACTAGAGTTACGTGTAAAGTTGAGAATTTTCGTAGGAAAATTCCATTCAAAGTGATTGAGAAATATAAATCCCCCAAATTTAAATTTCCAAACTTGATTTGCTAAGCTTATTGTAAAATTTTGTAAGACGAACTGAAAGATTTTCTATTTCGAATATCTGAGCTTTTTCAAATAATTATAGTAATATTAATATTCATTAATAATAATTTTTAAAAAAATTAAAATTAAAAATCCATTTTTAATTTTTAACTGTTGGTAAATTAAACAAATTTCTTATGTTAAAAAATATTTTACTTAACTTGCATGTGTGTGTGTGTGTGTATGTGTGAATCATTCAGCGAAATAAAATTATAACATCTGAAAACTTGATTATCTCATTACAAAACATGAGATATTTTTATTTCCCAGATTCTAAATTTTTATTATTATTTATTTATTTATTGGATTACTTTCTACTTGTTTTTTAATTTTTTCCAACTTAATTAAACTTTTGAACATCATATGCACTGTATTTTTCTCCTAATTTTAATCTACTTAGTATATCACATGCATTCTAGTATTTGAACACAATTCCTTTTCACTCTTGATAATAACCATTTGAATCTGTGTAAAAAAATTAAGATTTTTTATTATTTTTCAGGAAGTGAATATTTTTAGTAAAATTTCTGTAATTAAAAATACAAATTCAAATTTTATATCAATGTTTTTATAAAATTTCTACTTATTCTTACTTTACCCAAGAATTCAGAATACAGCTTTGGGCTGTTCTTTTTAAAAAAAATCTTCCTTCTTTTCTTACCTTTAAAAGTTTCTTAGACAGATTTTGAATCACAGATTTAACATGGAATAAATAATTTAAATTTTAAGAAAATGTAACGATGTTTAGCGGCGTGAAGTTCAAGCAAAACGGAAAAATGAATGCTTTATTGAACGCGTTTTCAAATTCAGAATTATTCTCGACTTTAATACAAATGATGCCAACTTTAACACCACAGTAAATCAAAGCAGACGATTAGGTAACAACACAGCAAAATTTAATTAGATATTTGAATTCTCAAACAGAATGACAAAGTAAATGAAATAAAGCTGAGGACAAAATTACTAAAGCAAGCTGTAAAATATTTACTCAGATATTTAAAATTATAGCAAATAGTAAATTATGAAATAACTAGTTTAAGTATAGGGTGTTTTTTTAGAGGTATAGAACTTTAAATTGCAATAAAACAACGATGTATTATTCGATTGACATGAATTTTTTTTATTCGAAAGCTAATCTTGTGGCATTACATTTTAAATATGATTTCTGGCATAGGACTGCCACCGCTGGCTCGGATGTAGTCCAATCTGGACGTCCAATTTTCGATGACTTTTTCCAACATTTGTGGCCGTATATCGGCAATAACACGGCGAATGTTGTCTTCCAAATGGTCAAGCGTTTGTGGCTGATCCGCATAGATCAATGACTTTACATAGCCCCACAGAAAATAGTCTAGCGGTGTTAAATAACAAGATCTTACAGACCAATTCACAGGTCCAAAACGTGAAATTAGGCGGTCACCCAAAGTGTCTTTCAATAAATCGATTGTGGCACGAGCTGTGTGGCATATTGCGCCGTCTTGTTGGAACCACAGCTCCTGGACATCATGATTGTTCAATTCAGGAATGAAAAAGTTAGTAATCATGGCTCTATACCGATCACCATTGACTGTAACGCTGTGGCCTTCATCGTTTTTGAAGAAGGATTCCACCAGCCCATAAAGCGCACCAAACAGTCAGTTTTTCTGGATGTAACGGTGTTTCGACATACACTTGTGGATTAGCTTCACTCCAAATGCGACAGTTTTGTTTGTTGACGTAGCCATTCAACCAGAAGTGTGCTTCATCGCTAAACAAAATTCGCTTATGAAAATCGGGAACAACGGCAATATCGTTTTGGGCCCATTCGACAAATCTACGCCTTGCTTGGTGATCGTTTTGATGAATTGCCAAACCAAACTGAGAATAAATCACTTGAAAGCTGTTAAATCGGTCGTCATCTTGGAAAGTAATGCCAACTTAAACTTCTATACCTGGAAAAAAAGCACTCTTTATTTTACAATAAAAATATCGATTTTAAATCAAAAGAATATGTATAGTATACATACTTACACTTCTCGAATTTGTAATTAAATTGGAATACTTAGTTAAACCTGATATCTTTCACTGTATACATTTACGGGGGGAAAAATTCCACATTTTGGTGAAAAAGCTTAATGTAGAGCACATTCAAAGATTCTACAGGTTTATTTGTGTAATGGAAGAAATATTTCACAAAATAAAACAAATAAGAAATAACAAAAACATTTTGGCCTAAATATATAAATCGTTTGGCTGCATCACACGCTAAGTAGAATGCTAAATTAAAAGAAACAATAATGGCTTCCACACACACACACAATTGCTTTAAAATTTAGACTTATTTATCTCCATTTTTCAGTCATTTTTCAAATTCTTGATTATTAATAAATTAGTGCAATATAATGACATTAATTAATTGATAAAAAATTACCTGATTTTTTACACGTGTGACGAATCTGTACGGAACCTTTCCACTAATCGTCTTAGGGGTCTTTTTGGGGAATATAATTTCGCGTTTATTTCCAATCAACTCCAAAAAGATTAACGGAATATGCAAATTAGATAAGGTATTTAAGTCAAGCGTTGTAAGCTAGCAACGAAGATGATGGAAGGCTATTGAGCCAGCTACTTTAACCTCTATCTTAGAGGATTCCAGGATTTTAAGATATTGAAGACGTATTGCTGCGATTCTACGGAAGTATTAGAAAGCTGATAAAGCCAGCGGTAAATATAATTTACGTACGCTTAAAATAAGTGCCAGTTTAAGCGACTTAGTTAAAGTTAATGAAAGTTATAAGAATTCGAGTACGTGTATTTCTCGGATCTCCTATTTCGGTAGACCTTACTTGATCTTGAACGTAATTATTACTCAGTTGCATAATTTGTAATTTAATTTAGTATAAAGGTAAATCCCTTTATTTGACGTAACATAAAAGTATTATATGTTATCAGAGTGTTTTTGAGAAATTGAAATAATAAATAAATATTATTATTATTCAAAATGGCTCTTAGTGGTTCTTTGCCTCAAATTAATCTTGGTGTCCAAGGTGAGACCCAGAGGGGTCTCCACACACGAGAATTTTACTTCAAATCAATAAGAATTTTTTAATGTTTTTTTTTCATTGTGACATTTTTTTAAAAATAAGATCATTACTGGTAAAAGAAGGCATGAAGAATTTTTCAATCAAACACTCTCCCAAAAAATTTTGTAATCTAACACAAGCTTATTTTTTGACATTTGAGAAATATCCACTTAAAAGAATAAAACCGATTAGCGATAGTAAAAGGCATTTCCTTTATCAAATTGTTTTTCAGTGATAAGTTTTATTTTGAGGTTATATAAAATTAAATAAACAATCCTTAACTCATAACAATATAATTCGCTAATTTCAAAAATAAATTTGAAAAGTATTAGCGTCTTTATATCTAATCCTTTATCTCAAGTTTCACGATATCAGTTAACCCAGTTTTTCAAAAAAATTAATTATTATGATACTAATTTCGTCGAAACAATTTTTTAATAAATTATTAATTAATAACCGCATTACTATCCGTTCTAAGTTTGCCCAAACATAATACATATCAAGTGATGCATTAACTTAAATTCCCCTCTGTGCAAATATTCTTCATTCTGCTCTATTTGATTTCAAAATACATACGTTTTCTTTTTACTTACAGAATGTGTTAGACATTTAAAAAAATCGGATCCAAATTTTTATGATCTCCTTGTGTTGTTTTTCCAATCCCGTTCCATGATCTCAATGAAAGTAAGCACACCGATTCGAACCCGATCTTTTTGAGTTTCGTGATTTGAGGTTGGCAGCAACTGCCATGCAAATCGAGCTAGTATTTAAACTCGGCTCATGTTAGTTTTTAAAAAAAGGAAGGAGAAACGGAAATATAAGAAGTGTGTGAGTAGTTTATCTCTTAGAGGGAGAGAACAACTGGTTGGCAATGCAACTGCAGGTTGCGTCACCATTTTAGATTAGAAATTAATTTTTACAATATTAGAAGACGGTTCGAATCGGATGTTTCTGGTAATGTTACTTTTTGAACTTATTGTTTTTATCGCTCCAGTAACGAGCAGAGTGACTTTATGATTGATTATTAAAGGCCAATTTTAAGAAACTGTTTTTCGTCTTCATGCCTCCTCGACACATAAATTTCACTGCTAGCTTTGCAAAATTTAAATTAGCTTACCAATAAGTGTAACAAATTTGGTTATGGGCCCAGTCCATGTACTGTGTCGAGACAGGCTAAGCAGTTGAACCAGTCCATGTATTGTGTCGAGGCAGGCTAAGCAGTTGAACCAGGCCATGAACTTTGTGTATTTAAATACTGTTCCAGTCTAGAACTATTTTTTATGAACTCTGTTGCTAGTACGCTAAATCGAGTAACAGATATGGAGTTTGACAACCAGATATCAGTGTTGACTCCAAATAACTGGAACACGTGGAAGCATGATATGCAAGTACTCTTAATGCATTATGGTTGCTGGCAGTTTATAATACAGACCAAGACAGAGCAACCTGATGAAGAGGCAACATACCAGGAAAATTAAATCTACAACTTCGTAAGGATAGATGTTATACGTTGATCTATACTAACATCAGTTCAGATTTGAAAAATCTGATAACGGAAACAACTGACGGAGTAGTGGCATGGAAGATATTAAAAGATCACTTCGAACCAGTCACAAGAGCAAGGGTAATTCAACTATTAGATCAATTTTTGGAACAAAAATACCAACCAGGGAAGATGTTGGAATCTTCATATCTCGTGTAAAGACAGCGGCAACCAGACTACAAGAAGCGGGTCATAAATTGGACGACCTGTACATAGGATTTCAATTAATAAGGTGGCTTCCTCAGGAATTCCAGTCTACCGTGCAACAAATCTACAGATGGAAAGAAGAGGACTTCAGAGTTGTCAAAATTGAAGCAGAGCTGATATTAGAAGCCAATCGTCTTCAGTTGATGAAACAAGATTTGGAGAAAGCGGAGAATGCTTACTTGAGCAGTTTCACTTCGAAGAAGTCGAAGACGTTACCTGGTGCTACGGCTGCAGCTCATGGAGATCCAAATGGCAAGAATGATTACCAAAAGAAAAGTGGTAAGGTATTTAACTGTAAAACTATTAAAAATGTTAAACAATCTATTAAGACTATAGGTCCGTGTTATGTATGTAATAAGTACGGACATCTTAAAGTAAACTGTAAAGAGAAAAGTCTCTACAAAAAATCTCCTTCAACTGTAAAATGAAATTTAATATAAATTTAAGAAACTTTTCTTTAAACTAGATAAACAACTCGTAACTAGTTCTATCTTATTTGAGGAAAACTTTGATAAAGGTGTTTGGGTAATAGATACTGCTGCCACGAGTCATTTTTGTAATGACAAGAGTTTATTTTTAGATCTTAAACCGATAACTAACATGAAAATGTCGTTAGCAACGGAGGATAAAAGTTGTCCCGTAGAAGGAATCGGTACACTTAGATTTCGGGTAAAATATAAGGGGAGTTTTCATGAAATAACTTTGACTGATGTATTATTTAATCCTAAGTTGAGGAGAAATTTATTATCCGGTTCCAGATTAGAAAGTAAAGGTGCGCATTTTGTGGGTACTAAAGGTAAAATTAATGTTTTTAATAAAGACTGGATAAAATTGTTCTCGGCGACACGCCATGAACATTTGTATTTTTAAGCCAGATCATTATATTATACCAAAGAGTAAAGAAATTAGTTTTTAGTGATGTAACCGCTAAAACAAAAACGGATCAATAGAAATATGGCATCAACGCTTTTGTCATGTTAATAACGATTACTTGGTAAAAACTAGTAAAAATGATAGTGTAAAAGGTCTCCCACGCTTAAATGATAATGGTAAGACTCATTGTATACCGTGTAAATTAGCAAAGTCCAAGAGAGTTTCATTCAAAAAGACGGGGGCCGTAAGATCAAAACGTCCATTGAATTGTTGCATATGGACCTCTGTGGTCCAATGCCAACTGAAAGCCAAGGCGGTAATAAATATTTCTTGAGTATAATTGACGATTATTCAAGAAAGGTGACTGTATTTCCCATCCGAAATAAATCTGACGTATTTCATACGTTTATAAGATTTCAGAAACGAGCAGAACGTTTTCTAAGTAAAAGGTAATAGCAGTTAGAACTGATGGCGGACTAGAATTTTGTAATAAGGATATGGATAATTTCTTGACAGAACTGGGTATAAAGCATGAGATAACAAATTCATATACGCCAGAAATGAATGGGGTCGCGGAGAGATTCAATTTAACCGCTCTAGATGGCATCAAAATATTGCTTAAGTCTAGTGAAGTTCCCCATAAGTTTTGGGGAGAAGCATTACTTTGTTTCACTTATGCGTGGAATCGAATTTGTCACAAAGACAGTAACAAAACGCCTTTCGAAAATATTCAGGTAGAAAACCATCGGTATTGCATCTAAAACCTTTTGGATGTTTGGCATATGCTGGTGTGCCAAAACAAATTAGAAAAAATTCGATATGCGTGCGAAAATGGGAATTATGATGGGATACGCACAACGTACTAAGGGTTATAGAATATGGTTGATAGATGAAAATAAATTAGTCGAGACTATTAATGTAAGATTCGATGAAAATAAGAGGGGGAATTAATTTTAGACAAAAAGTTAATAGTAACCTTGGATATAATTTAAACCTTCCTGATTATTATGATGATGAGGATGATTTTGATAGAGTAAAAGATTCATTAACGAGTCGTTTAGTTTCAAAGACAAGTACGGAAACGCCCTCAACATCTGAAAAAACCAGATGTATCTTCCGATAATCATAACTTGATCCCATGTACAGAGGTTAAGTGGATTCGAAATATAGGTAGGAAAGTAACTGGATCTAACGTATATTATAGTATAGAAGGGGAAGCAACCCGATTGAAATCTTTTAACGAAATAGAGAGATACTGTAAGAGGCATAATATTAAGTATGATCCTAGTTTATTTAATTTTAGAAAAGATAATATCGAATCCCAGGGATTTTCAGATTTGTCAGAGCAACAAGAAGCTCTTATGGTTGAAGTAACTATTCCTAACTGTTACAAACAGGCGATAAGATCCAGAGACGCATCTAAATGGCGTGATGCAATGGATAAAGAAATTAACGTAATGATGGAACGTAAAGTTTGGGTTTTAGTTGATCATCCGGATAATATAAAAATTTTAGAAAACCGTTGGGTTTATACCATTAAATATGATGAAAATAATAAAATTGTTAGATACAAGGCCCGCTTAGTTGTGCGAGGTAACACACAATTACGAGGTGAGTCATTTGACGAGGTATTTCAAGAATACAAATTAGAACTTTCAAAAGTTAAATCATTAAAACTAAGATGTTATTCAGACTCAGATTTTGCTACAAATAGGGATGATCGAGTGTCGATGGGAGGGTTCATAACTTTTATAGACGAAACTCCAATTTCATCGCGAACTTTCAAGCAAAAAAATCCGTTAGTCTGTCGACCATGGAAGCTGAGTATGTTAGTTTAACAGAAGCAGCTAAGGAATTCATTTGGCTAAAGAATGTAATTGATAATAAAAGTTTAAATTTGGAATTAAGTGAAAATGTAATGTTTTGTGATAATCAAGCTGCTATAAGTTTTTCAAAGTTACCGGTAGAAAATTATAGAACAAAACATATCGATGTTCGTTATCATTTTCTAAGGAATTTGATATACGACAAGGTTTTCCAAATTAAATATATAGGTACCAAAAATAATTTGGCGGACATTTTTACCAAACCCATGGTAAAGGAAAAAATTGTTAGAATTTTGTAGAAAATTATTTCTTTTTAGAGAATAAGACTGTTTCTTTAAGATTAAAATATTAGTTTGTTTATTACAATAAAGATTGTGAATAAAATGTATTTTTTTGTGTTAAATTGTATAACATGTGATTTATAGATTAAAATTTACTGATTTGTAAGAGATAATGGTGCGAGATTGGAAAAAGGGGGCCGATTGTTAGACATTTAAAAAAATCGGATCCAAATTTTTATGATCTCCTTGTGTTGTTTTTCCAATCCCGTTCCATGATCTCAATGAAAGTAAGCACACCGATTCGAACCCGATCTTTTTGAGTTTCGTGATTTGAGGTTGGCAGCAACTGCCATGCAAATCGAGCTAGTATTTAAACTCGGCTCATGTTAGTTTTTAAAAAAAGGAAGGAGAAACGGAAATATAAGAAGTGTGTGAGTAGTTTATCTCTTAGAGGGAGAGAACAACTGGTTGGCAATGCAACTGCAGGTTGCGTCACCATTTTAGATTAGAAATTAATTTTTACAATATTAGAAGACGGTTCGAATCGGATGTTTCTGGTAATGTTACTTTTTGAACTTATTGTTTTTATCGCTCCAGTAACGAGCAGAGTGACTTTATGATTGATTATTAAAGGCCAATTTTAAGAAACTGTTTTTCGTCTTCATGCCTCCTCGACACATAAATTTCACTGCTAGCTTTGCAAAATTTAAATTAGCTTACCAATAAGTGTAACAGAATGGAATGAATATTGATTCATTTCATAGATTTTATTTTGTTTAATTCGAAATTTCCTCAATCCGAATGACCTTAAACTCTTACTATTTCCAGTTAATGTGATATACTCCATGTAAATAAAGATTTAACGTGAGCGATCTAGTTAATCCTATCTCCTTAAACTGCCAAACTGTGCACAATCGAGATAATTCGAGCGAAATCGCATTTTAAGCTGCTGTAATTTTCACACTCGAATGTGAGCGATCTTCGTCTACACTCAGGAGATTGATTGTGATCCATCATCTCTCGTGATTTCATAAATATAGATGGAATTTATAGTAAATTCAAATAAATATATATATTACAAAAAAAGTATTCTATCACATTCGCTAGACATTAGCATTTGGAACGCATTTGTTTTGTATTAGGAACTATGGTGAAAAAAAAAATTCAGATTTCAGAAGCAAGTTAGTGGAAAGGCGTTCAAAGTTATCATAGTAATACAAATATGAAAAAAACCGGGTCGACCAAAATCTTCTGGAACTCTACGACTGACGGAACATCGTTTTCCCAATTTTATTCCGCCAGCTTCCACAAGATACAGCTCTATGTGTTGCGTTAAAAGAAATAGCAAAAGGAAAAGAAAAGAGAATCTTTACACACATGTCTAATCATTGCAATGTTGGGCTATGTGCTTCAACTTGCTTCCAGAATTAACAGACTATTGAACCTTTTGAATAACTTTTGTAAAATACTCTTTTCTTCAGAACAGTGCTTCTCAAACTTTCAATATGCGCGACCCACTATTCAATCATCATTTTCATCGCGCCCCCCTGCATACTGTAACAATGTATTGAATTCAGTAATACTATACTTGGACGGTAAAGCTACGATGCGACTTAAGGCTCTTATGTGCCACCGACGTATATAAACGTCTCACTCAGCAAAAGCATTAATTTTCTGGACGTATATATACGTCTTTCCGTCTGACGTATATATACGTCTTTCTTATGTGCAGTGCTATCCATGAAATTATTCCGTAGACTTTAGAATACAATAAAAGAACCTTGACAGTGTTTGCGAAGGATGTACTTATTTCAGAGGATTTGCTTATATTTATTTATTTTCTCCTCCCCCTCAGAAAACATAAAAATACCTTCGTCTATGTGGAAAACAGTGGCATTGGGGAGCGAATCGCGTAACTTTTAATCGGAGGTTAAGGAATTAATTATAAACGGGACAAATTATCAAAATAAGTGTTAATACAAGCCCATGGGGACACTGATAATTATCAAACCTGTTCTTAACTTAATATTGTTAAATAAATAATAAAATATACATCGTAGAGTACGGATACATTTATAAGTGTATTACATCAGTGGAAATGAGTATTTTATATTTTATTATATCAGATAGTATTTTGTTTGTTCACTGTCTCTCAGTAAATTAATAATTTTTTAAAAAAAACCTTTTGTTTTCGACTTTACAATATGCTCGCGCCCTCCTCGTAGAGTTATCACGCCCCCCTAGGAAGTCGCTCCCACAGTTTGAGAAACGCTGCTTTAGAAAAAGATTAATAAATATTTTTACTCATAAAAAAATAGTTTTAGAAAAGGAAGACTATAAAAGTCGATGCATGTACAACTGGGGAGTCAAAATCGAGACCCGCGTGCAGCATGCGGTTCGGCCAGTATATCGGTACACAATGATGTGTAAAAAAAAACATGAAAATTTCTTTCGAAATAGGAAAGATAGTAGCAGGGAAAAGATGTCAAGTGTCCGAAATTAAGAATTAAATTTTTCTTGCTCTTTTATTTGTTTATTATAATTGTAACGGGTCTATCCGCGAACTTTCCATTAATCCTCTTGGGGTAAACTTATTCCTTTTAATCGTAAAGTTCTGTTGAAAACGTTACCTCGAAGAAGAAGAATTTATGTATGCAGAGGATTTGTTCTTTTTGGTACTTAGGGCGCAAAGTTGGTCGACGGATAGTCATTAAATGGCCGATAGCTGGTAATTGGAGATTAAAAGTAATTAAAATTGTGAACTAGATTTATGATCAGAGGTCGTATAATTAAGAAAGATATCTACAGGGAATTCTAGTGCAGAAGCCACAAAAGGGCTCCAAGAGTAAGTGGAGTAAATTATATGTTGTTGTTTTTGTGGCTAATGCCATCTTGTCTGACGTAGTCAGATCGAGGCCCACGAAATTCATCATGGCAAGGGGCTAGAAGTACGCCTTTCGTTGGCCTTGAGCACCTTACAGGTGACAGTACGAATTAGCTCGGCAAAATTCTCCGAAGGGACGATAGATGGCGACACCACCTATCTCCAACTCCACAATTTCGGCATGGAACTGAAAGGGAGGGAAATATTCTCCAGTCCCCTGCACTCGTGATTCAGCCCACAAGATTTTTCGGACCCACTGATTTAACGAGCACATACTCTGTGTGTACTGGGAGGATATTTAGTGACATTCGAACCCAGGTCTTCCGGTCCGGAGTCTCTTGCTCTAACCACTATGCTTCCCTCCTCCCCAAATTAGATGTTAGTAGGCTTAAAAGCCGTCCGATTGTTCTTCCAATTATTGACTAAGTGTAAAGTTTACTAAGTTGTGTAAAGGGATAAATAAATTGAGTTTAAAACTTGCTATGGCTAACCTTTATTCGGACCCCCAAACACCCACAACCTCTAGTTGGTTGTTTCATAATGTATTGCAGTAGAACGTCGTTTATCCAAATCAATTAGGACCGGACACCGTTCGGATAACCGAAAACCGAATGGGATCCATGCAGTATATGAAACCGGACACTGTACGAATATTGAAAATCGCCACATGCGGGAAACGTGCTTGAAGAAAAAGCAAAATGTCGCGATTTAAATTTTGCAATATAATCACTTATTTTTCTCTGTACCACTGTACACCTTCGTTTTTTCGCTGCAATGTCTCCGATTCTCTTGAGAAGCAGTAGTTGAGTAGGACAGCACTCTGATTGTGGTTCGTATCACTCCATAGCTGTCTCTAACGCAGAAAACGCATCAACATTTGATGGACCCTAGCTACTTCGTTGTTGTCCTCTTCTTCATCCGTTTCATCGTCGACAGGGTCGGATTCTTCTTACACGGAAGTCACAATATCAGAATTCGAAGCCGTAGCAGTTCACAATTCCCCAAAAGAGCACGTATACACCCCCTTACTTGGAAACAAACTAACCTAATATTCAGCGCATATGTTTACCAAATCACACAACTGAAATTCCCCAAATAGACTAGGTTTTCCCGTCCCTTTTGGCCTCACGTGAAACAACTGTTGAGCATTGCACAGTTCGAAAACGTATTCATAAACAGTACATGTAGTTGATAAAAAAAACTAGTCCGGATATTTATCGCTCCGGATAATAAAAGTTTGGATAAACGACGTTCTACTGTATTAGAAATAAAATTGCATTTCGATGAATATAGATTTTTTTTGTGCGGCCCACCTAAAGTTACACCTTGCTTGTTTTTGGCCCAAGTTAGCTTTTGAGTTTGACACCTTTGATGTATAAGATTGCAATACTCGTCTCTTATCTCTGCAACATGGATCAAAATCAACAATTAAGTAAAACTTTTGATTTATTTTGTACTTTTTTTTCAATTCCTCTCTACCATTAGCTCACATCTCTATATATTTATTTATTTATCTTGGGGGAATTTTCAATCGTTAATAAAATACATTTTAAAGCGCTCAATTGAGCTGAAATTTTATATGTATGATTATTTTGGATGACAATACAATAATTTAATTTTAATTAACAAAAAATAATTGATTAAAACTAATTGTTTAAAGAATTACAAATACAGCCACGTTGGCATCGTTTTTGGCGACTTAACGACCCTTTTGGCGACTTGTGTCAAGAAAAGATTTTTTTTCTCACGTTTTAAAGCATTCAGTTGAACTGAAATTTTATATACACGATTGTTTTGCATGACAATATGATACTTTAATGATAATTAAAGCAAATTAATTACCACTTAATGTTATCATTCTGTCCTATGTATATACATATTTATATTAATTGTAACAATTTAATAAAAAGTAGCTAAAATAAAATTTTTCTTTGTTGACTTAAGTAGGAATTGACTTATTTTTTTTTGTATTACGTGTTTTTATTTTTGACCAAACAAGGTCCGAGAATGTGTTTGCTTAAATTAAGAAGAAAAAATAACCTTTTTTTTTTCTTCAGAATAAGTGCGCATTAAGAGGTTAATCAAACGTGAAGCATAAAAACTTTTTTTGCTGTTCAGATAATATTCAGACGTGAGATTATCTGGAATAAATTTCTCTATTCTTGCCTACGATTTATTTGTTGCCGCGTGCCATACAAAACCAGTCGTATTGGCACGCGGGAACACTGACAAGTAGATAGCGCACTTAAAAAAAAAGAACACGAGATGCATCTTTATTTCACTTTTAGTAAAATATACGCTGCCGATCAAAGATCTGAATGTGTGATGACCCTATTGTCTTCTGCATTGAAACAGACTTATTTCTCAATGTTTCTCGTTCCATTTTGACACGTGCAGTAACTGAGGCGCAAACTTTCTAACGCGTTAAATACTAAATTTTTTACTTGTAGATTTGATCGAAGTGGAAGATATCTGCTTATTTATTTACTCCTTTGTGTTTATGCGTCTTTGTGTACACTTTGCGTTGCGAATGTAATGAAGCAGAATTATTTTCCTGTGTTTGATACATGAGAATTCTGAGAGAGAGTATATACTCGAACTATAAGAGCATGCAGACCTATTTTATCTTCTTTCTATATGAAACCGCAAACGAACATTCGAGCTCTAAATTTGAAACCTAACCACCCCCGCTTCGAAGTGAACAGCTTTTTTTTTTCTTAACTTTAAACGAATGCGTTATATTCGTATAATTCTGAAAACTTGACGCTTGGAAAGAACTACAACTTGAAAAAAGCTCACGAATTACCAGTCTTCTAGAACAGAAGAAGGCTTAGAGCATGAAAATGTCAGCCAATTCCACGTACTGAAATCTTGATTCGTTTGACGAGAAACATCACTCGGCACATAATAGAGATCTTTTTTTATTGTTGTTTATCGAAGTAAACTATTTAGCAGTTAAAAATGATTGCCAAAGTCCCTTTTAAGTTTGGATTATGGTTTGTTCTCGTGTTACTGGCGTTTGAGAAATGTTGCAGCGCCGATTCAAACTCTGTTCTTATGGAGAAAGTTTATGCTGAACTGATGGGAGAAAAGCATCCGTTTAATCTTGGAAATATATCAAATTTTGAAAATGAAATGAGAATCATAGTGAAGGGACTTATGAATAGCACCTTGCCTACCATAATGGACATTGTGAATGCTGCTTCAGTGTCAAATGATTGCACAAAATCTTTAATCAAATATGCTTTCGATCTGATTAATGTGAGAAACTGGGCCATGCGAAGTAAGTAGAGATGTTTCTTTTTGCATTTTTTCCTATTTCATTCTTATTTAATTATTCCGTTAACTGAATCATTATGTTCTACGTGAGGGGTTGGTTGATAAATCTTGTTTGCATATAGGCAAACAAGATTTATCAACCAACCCTAGTGGTCATGGTCAGGCCTAGGCAGCCTAGTGGTCATGGTCACGAGCTCGTGGATAGGGATTCTTTCCCGGTAAAGAATCCCTACCCCAACAGAGGGATAAGAGTGTAATAAGAGAATCAGAAACACCCACTTAGTGTTGGGGAAAATTTTTGCAGTTTGTCGTAGGAAAGAAAAATACATGAAATACAGACCAGTCTTGTAGCCACGGTAGTCTAGTGGTCATGGTCAGGAACTCGTGTCCAGTGGGTCATGAGTTCGATTCCTAGTGCCACAGAGAAACCAGGGATCATGTACGTTTAATATGTTTCGGCTCAAAATCCTCCTGTTGGTGTGGTGTGGTGGTTGATGAGAGAATATACTAACTTAGGTGCCGTTCTTGTCAGTTGACCGAGGTTCAAAATTATGAAGTCTGCCGTCAACAGTCCTCGTGTTATTTTTAAAGTGTGACGTTTATAAACACTCAGTTTAATTCAAAACTGTTTAAATAAATATACATCAGAAAAAATAAATAAATACATAAAATAAAATAGAGAGCAATATTTTGAATTTAAATCGAGTTAAAATGCATTAGAGAGACACCTTTCTCCTGCACTTATATATAAGTTTGTATTTCATTGATCATTAAAATTGCACACATATATTGCATCAATGCGATCTCTCTCTCTCTCTCTCTCTCTCTGTACTGTTTTGCCTTTTTATCGCTTTTGTAAATGTGCGACATGACGTTGATTTTAGTTTTCAAGTGTTAGGCTTTTAAAAAAATTCATTAGGTTCATTTCTTTAACCAATTCTAAAGTATGATTTAAAAGCTTATTTTCGAACTGATATATTGTAGCGGTCTTTCGACCGCGGGTGTGAGAGGGTTCGAGTAAGAATCGGGCATTTCTCAATTAGAGCAATTTCCTTTTTTCACTTATTAGACTTTATCGAAATCCTGAGAATGCACTTTAATAACTAAACCCAAAAAGCAATCAGACTTATTTATTAAGTGGTAATAAAAATAAGAGTATTTATATGTACTCTCCTGAGCGCTCTTGCTTCAATACTTGCTTAATCGTTCCTTCTTGAATTAACAATACTAAGCGTGCCCACCGGTCACTATATAACACTATGCTTTATTCTTATACTCAATTTTCAACCATCATCTAGCCTACTCCATGAACTTAAATAGAGGCTCACATTCACAAAAACTAAGTCATCTCTATGGAAAGCAGTTTTCAACTAAAAAATCACAGTTAAAAAGAATATTTTACCCAAGAGGCGCCAGTAGAGCCAGTTACAATATTATTAATCTCGATCCGATTCTTCTTAATTTGTTAATTATAAGCCTACTGTCTCTTGTAAGCTTACTTTCGTCGACCCCTTAATAAAAGACTCTTTCTTGATGCAACATAGACTTCCTTCGAAAAATTGAGAACAAAATTTATTTTGAAACAAATTATTGTCGATTTGAGAAAGCAGAATTTAAAACCATGCTATTACGTGAATTATATATAATTTTATTAGAGTTTTAAAAAAACAAATAAATATTTAAATAACATGACAATGTGTAAATTAGAGCTAAAAACTTCTTTTTTTAACTCAGTCTTTTTCATTAACTGTTGTTGTCGTGTGTTTATTACTGGAATACATACGAAAGACTTGAGATAGATGAACAGAAACAAATAACACAACCACAGAAGAATACAGATTTTATTACAAACGATGCTCCCAGCACATAACAAGAAGAAGGAGGTGCGCTGCTTTTCCTTTCGAGACGGGAATCCATTTCAGGAGAAAGACCGACTTCTTTCCCGAAGAAGATACAACCAAGTCTTACTTGGGATTCGAACCTGAACCCACTCGGTTACAAGCCGAGGATCATAGCCACCATACTGGCTTGGCGACTCATTAATTGTTAAAAAGTAACATTGAATATGTATTTATTTAATAAATTTTTTTCTCTTTTGACATAAAATTAAGGTTAGTGTTATTATTAAAACACTTAAGAATGGCTACTTTTTCATAACTTTTTTCAGTGTTAGATGCAACATCCAAATTACCATCCGGAATATTGGAGGGTACATTATCGGAATTAGGGGCCTACGACCAATGTCTGGAAATAGAGCTACCTTACAAAAATGGGAGCCTCCAGTTTCAAGGACAGTACTGTGGCCTCGAAATCAATCGAATCCTTCCACGTTTGCCGGCGAATGTCAATCTCGGAGCAAAAAGCACTAAAAAACCTATGAGTTCTGTAAGTACTATTAAATTATTATAGCTTCAAAGTACGAAATACAGTCGAACCTCCATAAAACAAACCTTTATTTAACGCATTTTTCTATTTTACGAACTTTTTCCAGAAACCAAGAACATTTTACTATTTCTTTTGTAAAATAACCTCCAAATAGCGAAGTGTATTTTCTACTTAGCGAACTTTTTCTCTTGTGATTCGATTTTTTTTCTCACTATTTTTATAATATTTCAAGTCATTTTTAAAATTATTTTTTAACACATTTTATGATGATCAATGACCTTGATTTAGTATTAACAGGTGCCTAACTCACGTAGAGCAAACAAATGGCTATAAATTTTAGAACAAAAATTTTAGCTAACAAATTGTTTCAGTAATGGTTCGCTTATGCGGTAGTGTACGCTTAAAATTAGTAGTTTTAAAATAATGTACGTTTAATATGACTCGTAGACTTAAAATAGCAAAATATTGTTAAAAAATTCATTAATTTTAATATAAAACTATTTTTTAAAGTTGAAAACACAGTGCATTCCTGGACAATGTCTCCCCCCCTGTTTTCCTTGCAGATTTCTTTTTGATGGGTAAGATATATAAAATGAATGGAAAAGTATCGTTATATATACAGTCTGTAATTGGAACAATAATATCTTTAATGTTTAAAAATATAATTTAATAATAAAACTATTTATTGAAAAACCCACATTAAACAGTTTACCCTGAAATATTTTAACTGCATGTAATTTGTTCATATAAATTATTTTTATTTGTCAAACGAACTTTTTGTTATACAATTTCTCACAGTAACTACAAATAATTTTTAATTTGCATTAATTTATGTTAAGTACAATAGATTGTAACTTGCATATCTCTTAAAAAAATAATTAACTATCGAATTTTTCTGTACTTAAGTTTTTATGAATAATTTACCATATTAAGTAATAATTGCAATAGTAATAAATGCTACTGCCATACATTGCTGTAATATTCTTCTATGTATGTTACATAACGGTACTTAAGCACTAGAACGTCGACCATATTTTGTTAAATCAAAATATGTCGCCAAAAGCCGTGAGGTGCAGCCAAAAATGAAAAACTGTTCCTACGCATGTACAAACATAATAATCTTGTTCGCGCATACAATGACAGCACTTGGCGACGTCTTTTGTTTTGACGAAATTGGTTGACTGTGTATAATACTTAATTACCTGTATAACTTATCAACTAAGCTCTGTAGAGCATCCTTATTCTAAAAAAGCTTACATATCAAGATATATTTTTTTTCAAATATTTGCTTTAGATTGGAGATTATGTGAAAGGTATGGGATCAATATTCTTCTACACAGAATTTCGTTTCGGTGTTTGTGTCCCATCAAAGTGTTCTTTGGCAGATATGCAGCGCATCGCTGGTCAAGGTACGTAAAATACACTACGTAACATTGAAAATGCAACCAAAGAGTGGTTAGAAAATGAAAATCGAACAATAAACGACGTTTATTTTGAAATGCAACAGAGAGAAAAACGTTAGATCTTTTGATTGTAGAACCACTGTGATCAACAACACTCAAACTAACACTTCTAATGACAAAGTGAATGAAAATACGGATAGTGTCCTAATTAAAGGCTCTCCATTCATTTACCTCAACCTTGGACGAAACGGTAGCAAGACATGTAAGTAGCGTCCAATCACGCCATAGGCGTGTTCTAATTGTGAGAGATCAGAAAAGAATGAGAAAAGTGACGTCATAAGACTTCTTGATGACCCCCTCCCCTTATGTAAGAGTAGACCCTATCTCCGACTCTAAGGAGACATTTTATATCATACTCGTAGAAAAAAGTAACTTGTTACAAATAAATGTACGTAACTCATAGTCTCACAAACCTAGGCACAAATCGACTCAACCAACTAGTGCCGCATTTCGACTAAATGATGGTGTATGGTGGTAGGCCTAGGTATAGACATGGAAGATGATCAGACTTGCCAATGTTGCCAAATGGCATATAGTTCAATATTCCCGGTTTTTCAAAGAATATATCCTTGAGTAATATTTGAGGATTAAAATTATTCGGATCATGATGTTAATGAGAGTCTGAGTCGAGAAAGAAACGAGCATTCTCCTCTTAAGGTTGAGGCCCTGGGTCCGGGATGGGTTGCTCCATACCTTAAAACGTCTCTGAAGGAAAACCAAGGATGCATCTGTTCGTTTTGCAGAGCACGTTGCACTGACGTGTACAGTGTTCAAACAAGCGTTATCTTGCTTCAAGGGTAAAGGGCATTGTCCAACCCCTGAAGCAGGGGGAGTAGATTTACGATGTACCATTGGATTATCATAGTAGCCTGAACTTGAACCAGAAATGACCTTCCGTCGGACACGATGGTAGCTCAAAATGGGATATCTCGTCGTAACGTGGTGGGCTATTCCACATATGCAGCTACTTAACGTCAGCGTAACAGCCGACTATCATTGGACAAACAGAAGCCATATTCGTATTCCATACCATTTTAGCCTGTCACCATTGGTAATAAAGACTTTGATGAGTTGTCAACAGCAGTGCTCTTAGCGCAGTGCTTCTCAAACTTTCAATACTGGCGCCCCCTTATCAATCACAATTTTTATCGCCCCCCCTATACATTAATAATGTACTGAATGCAATAATAATGCACTTCTTTTTACGCTAAAGCAATAATCTTAATTATATACCGTACAAATTCATGACATAAGTATTAAATTTTGTATATGTTGCTTTTAAGCAAAAAAAATATTAAGTAATAGGATAATTAATATGTTATTTTTCCTTTCTCTAATTTTTAAATTGGAACATATTGCAAAATGCGGTGGCTGCTTAGAAGACAAAATATAGATATCAGCTTTTTTTAGAAAGAACTCAGTGGGTCAATTTCTAATCATAAGCATTCCTTTGAAAAATTTGCTGTGTAAGACAAGCCCATGGAAGTCGCTAATACTTATTAAACTTGTTCTTAGTTTAGCATTAATTAATTAGTTATAAAATACTCTGTGCAGCACTGATACATTAAAAGTATACCGGCTGAAGTACCCGCTCTTTGCACGAGTTCATTTATAAGAAAATAAAACATTATTGATATAATCGCTGAATTTTAAGGAGAGTAAAGCCAAATGCGCAACAATGTTTACAAAAATGTAAAATGATTTTTTTAAAATTGTTGCTCAAATTATAATTAGTTTTAAGTGAACTGTAATTTTAAGCCTCACAGAATTAGCATTTAGAATTGATGTTGAATAATGAACAATAATATAAAATTCCGATGAAAAATAATTGTATTATTTTTAATATTTAAAGTGAAAAGACTTCAAGTTTTAAACCTGGAGCAGGCACGCACTCGATACTAATGGTTGAGTGGGGTTATTGAGCCACCACAATCTTTTTTTTTATAATTATTTTTATAGTACACAATAAAAATCGTAATTCCAGTGAATAATTTAATTAAGAGAAAATATATACTCCCCTACTTTCAAGAACACAGAAAATATTTCGGAAAAAAAGTTATCACACCGGGAACTCAGTCAAAACAAGTACCTGTGACAAATATATTTTAGTTCACACGTTAAGACTGTCAAACAGGAGGATAGTGTCAGAGCCATTGGTAACAATTAAACAGTTTTGCCAGAATTACCGATTTCGTGCACTTTGTGCTCGGCGTGACAGCTCCGGAATAAAAGGGTATTCATTACAATATGGATGTTCAAAAAAATTATGTAAAACGTTTTTCATTATGCTTTTTTACATGTTTGGGAATAACTCATAGAAATAAATCTTGGCCAAGTAATCCTTCAAAGAGCTCTCTGTGCTTTTCCAAAAATCATAAAAATATTTTACAAGGAAAAAATCGCAGCAGAAATAGTTTATTTGCAACTTCCCTAAATGAAAAAACAAATACATAAGAGCAGGGACGTAACTAACCGTACAAGTAAGTTCGAAGGTCAAACCGCAGCAACTACATTCTGCTGCCTACAGCTGAGGACAATAATATAACAGTGATGAATATTTCATCTTCCTAAAAATTTTTTTCGATTATGGGTCTGGGTTTTGTTTTTTCTCATTTTGGTTTGAAAAGAAACCGTAATAAAAGTAGAAGCTTTAATTTTTTATGACGTAATATCGCAGATATATAAATTATATCAGTGTAAATGTGTATTTTTTTATTATGTCAGAAAGTATTTTGTTTTACTTCATTCCAGTAAATAAATTTTTTTAATCTTTTATTTTCGATATGCTCGCGCCCCACAGTTTAAGAAACACTGTCTTAACGGATACCATGAGCGCAGGTCACTAGCAACCAGCTGTTGACAGGTAATAGTTCTAGTAGACATGGAAGCATCAAGGATGACCTACTGATGCTGTAAAAAGACAGCAATGGTGACTTATGGAGCCACCACAAATGGAGTATATCAATTACGTATCATTAGATTGTCATAGTGACCCGACTGAGAACCAAAAATGGCCTGCTGTTGCACATGATGGTGCCCCACAAGCGTATTAGCTAGCCTCTCTGTGTTGGATACGTTTAATCCATGAGTACTGACGCACTCTAGTCCGCAACAACGTCCATTAAACGTGTTATGGGTTTCTTTATTAAAATAATCTTTACCGCAACCAGTGGACGCATCTTGGTGAGTATCAACTGGAATTTGACGGATCAATCTGCAATCTCAGGTAAACTACTATGCCCCTCCAAAAATTGTCTGCCTGCTGAAAAACTGTCTTTGTTGGCGGCATCCTGGCATTGTTTACTGATACACGAGTCCTCTAAGACAAGAAAAAAAATTCACAAAGATTTTGCAGTAAAATAATTTTCAGGCACAGATATTCTGAATATTCTTTTTTTCATATCCTACTCAACGTGTACCGGAAAGTTGTACCTTTCATATCGTTTACGTTATTCAATGTGTTGCACCTATCCTAAAAATTTATACTATTTTCTGGCCACTCTTTCTAGATGTTACATTTTCAATGACTCGTAGTATATATTTTAACCAAAAAAAACCACCTCTTTTTGAGTATAATTTTCCAATAAATAAAAATAATTGGTTGAATGATATTTCTAAATAAATTTAAGATTCAGAAATTAATATTATAATGTAAATGATTTTGGTTGTGTCTCGAAATTACTTTGTGCAAAAGCAACCTGTAATTTTTTATAAAGAATTTAAGCATTAAAAACTTATGTACAGGTACATACATACTATACAGCTCGTGTTATTTCGCTCAAATTACAAAAACGATGTTAAAGCTGAAATTTAAAGAAAATTAAATCTTTAACAATTTAATCGAAGTTGTGTGTGTGTATGTAATTAATAATTCTTTTTTTCAGTTGCAAAAAAAATTCAAATGGAGGTTTCCATTAAAGAATGTTACAAGAAAGAACCTGCTGTATTCGAAACAATTCACATAGTTGTTCTGTAAGTGAAAGTTAACTTTTCCCACAATATTTCTGAAAATAGAATTTAATATATACCTAATAATTTTGATTATTATGAAGAGAGTTATAACTATACGAATGTCAAAATAATATATATACAGTGGTACAAACAATTGAGGATACATCTTACTTTTACTTGATAAATCCAACTTTCAATCAAAATAACACATTAACTAGAAGTGCAAACGTATTTTTATTTTCACACGTAACAAAAGGGTTAATTTACAGTAAAAATAACGAAAATCAACAAAAAAATATCTAAAATTAAAAATTTCATAAGTATTTAAAATAAACATAGGCAGATCTTTACCTCAAAAAATTGAGGATGCACCAATGAAATTTGTGTGACATATCACATACAAAGACAGTGCCAATATTTGATTGCATGTCCTTTGGCTTTTATAATGTCCTCCAAACGTCTTGGTACCGATTCGACCAATTTTTTGGTGGTATCTGGAGATATTTTATCCCATTCTTCTTGTAACACTTGCTTTAAATGGGCTCTGTTCCTAATTTGGTGTTTTTGGACCGCTGTTTCGAGTGTGGCCCACAAATTTTCTATGACATTGATGTCAGGCGACTGTGGTGGTGTGTGCAATTGCTATTTACAATGAAAAAGACACCACATTTAGACATTATGAGCCGCGTATGTTTGGGATCGTTGTCTTGCTGGAAAATAAAATTTCTATCTAAACCCAATTTTTTTTGCACTTTCTTTAAGATTGTTGTTGAGTATATCTATATAAAGCTAATGATCCATTATGCCATCTATAAAAACTAAATTTCCAACCCCATTTGAAGCCATATAACCCCAAACCATGACGGAGCCACCACCATGTTTAACTGTAGGACGTAAAATGTTTGGATCCAAAGCGGTGCTCGGCTTTCTCCAAACGGTGCGACGGCCATCACTTCCAAAAATGTTGAATTTACTTTCGTCACTAAATATAACTTTCTTCCAAAAGTTATCTATCTTCAACTGATGAGCTTTTGCAAACTCCAAACGCTTTTTCTGATTTTGTAAGCTTATGAAAGGTTTCTTTCTAGCTACTCGACTGTTATATCCAGCATGTCTAATCACATTTCTCACAGTTTCAGCACTTACATTTCTGCCTACTATTTGAGAAGTTTCTGCAGCCAGTTTGACTGCACTTAGTTTAGGATCAATCTTGATATCTTTCAAAACTTTCCTTTTGGCTACATCACTCAGAATACTTTTCCTTCTTCTTCCACTTTTATTTTAAATTAATACATCGCTTTTAAATCTTCCAATGATTTTCTGGACACACGAGTGGCTTCTGCCGACAATTTTAGCTATTTCCCGATAAGATTTTCTTTTCTTAAATAACCTTAATATAAATTTTCTTACATCAATACTGGTCTCTTTCCGAGGACTCATTTTCCATTTAAAATTGCTACTTCAAATTCACATAACCAACTTCAAAAGACAAAAGTAGCAGTCGAAAAAGTTTAAGATAAAATTGACCAAACTTGGGCTACTATAGTAGCAAGCAGAAAAAAAATCTAGTGGAAGTTAAACAAACATTTCATTGGTGTATCCTCAATTTTTTGAGGTAAAGATCTGCCTATGTTTATTTCAAATACTTGTGAAATTTTTAATTTTAGATATTTGTTTGTTGATTTTCGTTATTTTTTCTGTAAATTAACCCTTTTGTTGTAACGTGTGAAAATACAAACACGTTTGCACTTCTAGTTAATGTGTTATTTCGATTAAAAGTTGGATTTATCAAGTAAAAGTAAGGTGTATCCTCAATTGTTTGTGCCACTGTATATATATACATACATAGGGTGTTACAAAATCATTGGGACAAACTTTAAGAGGAGGTAGGGGACAAGTATTCAGATTTTCACAGCAACCCATGATCGGAAACGTCTTCGTTCGGTGATAGGTGGCGTTGCTCACAAGAGCACTTAAGAAAACAGACCCGCATTACCGCAGTCATTTGAACTGTCATCACTTGCAGAGGAGTATGGTACGTTTTACTGACACCAAGCTGGCGAATATGCTCCTGATTTTCAGATTGGAAGAAGGCAATGCACGAGCAACAGAAAGATTGTATCGTGAAAGGTACTCACAGAAAGAAGCACCAGATCACCGGTGTTTGCTAATTTCCATCACAATTTGTGTGACTATGGATCGTTAGTGTGTGAGACGGATGGTTAGACGGTTGAGATGGATCGTTAGACAGTGAGGATGGAACACGCATTCCAACGGGCCCCTATACCCAATACATTTTGTTCCATGCTGCTTGAAACTATATGTGTTAGATACTGTTCGAAGAAATACGGGTATCACGTTTGAATTTCGAATCACTCGTGGTCTGCCCTCACTATGCGTATTACCTCGTAGTGATCTATATTCACACAAATTGAGATACAAAGTAGCTAATATCCGGTTACATCTCTCTGTGTGTACCTTTTGTGATGCAATCTTTCTGTTGCTCGCGTATTTCCTTCTGCCAATCAGGGGCGTATCTACCCCCGTATTAGCCGTATCAATGATACTGGGCCCTCAACATGTGTAACTACTGTCCACTAACAGGGCTTCCAAATCTAAAAAGGGGGCCGAGTGAATTTTGATACAGGGTCCCCTACGCCAGTGCTGCCAATCCATAAATCAGATGCATATCAGCTAGTTTGGTGTCTACAGAACGCTATTACTCTTCTGCGGGCGATAGCAAATCAAATTACTTTGTTAATACAGGCTTGTATCCTCAAATGCTTTTATGAACAACGCCACTTAGCGCCGAACAGAGAGGTTTCCGACCTTGTGAGGACTCCTAAATTAAACACAGTGGCTCAACAACCTATGAGGGACAAGGCCTACTGTGTCCATCTCAGTATACGTGACTATTGGGCCCTGAGGTGCTAGAGCATATATCCCGATCAGGTGGTCAGTCTAAAGCGAAACCCCCAGTGTTTAGACCTCAAGCAAGCTTGGTAATCCTTTAATCGTCCCACTGAAGGGATGAAAGGCCCAGCCCGGGGATGGGAGGACCCCTACCTCCTCTTAAAGTTCATCCCAATGATTCAGGGGCACCCTGTATATTTTTATTTTTAAATAGGGTCGAATCTTTAATTTAACTTTATTAACAGACTCGAGGGAAGAATGAACGCGAAAAGTCCGAACGTTACCAACCGCGTCAATTTTTAACTGTCGTGATACCACCTCCTCATATTGGTTGAGGTGGAAGTCACGCTCATTAACTCTATATTCGAGGGATTCGAGCGCATTAGTGATTGAGAAGCTCATTAAATTGGATTCAAAAGGATACAAACAAATATAATCATAATAATTCTCTTTTATTAATTTAACATTCAACCTCATTACATGACGCATAGACAAGGGGATAAACCAGTTATAAATAATGGATACTTATCTTTTAAATGAAATGGAATCTCAGAACCTCTCCCACGAGAAATCTTCCAATAACTAAATGACTATACTTCCAGGCGATAATCCAGGAACAAGTTATTGCAATTCAAGCAGAACCAGGGCGGTGATATAGTCCGCATAGTATTTTTTCTCAATTTCAGTTTATATGCTATTTAGTTGTAACGCTCATTAGCAGCGTTGATTTGTTCTATCTCAAAGTGTTAATTTGGCTGGATGGAAAAAACAGACTTAAAGAGTATAGACCTCGCATATAGCCCATTGCTACATAATTTAATCAGATTTATACCAACCACCAGTAGATATAATTTTCTTAGAAATTACAAACACAGCAATTCTTACAATTACAAAGTAGATAAACATTATTTGAATTTCTAATTTTGACTTATTACATTTGCACAAATTAGGGAAGGGGCAAAAAATTCCGGTTTTTATTCTCACTTATAACCATTCTCAATCAAACAAAAATGACACAAATATTTGTAATATTTTGGTTTAAATAATAAATAAATAATAATATTGCAATAAATTATATACGCGTATTCGAACATTACACATACTTTTTTAGCCTCCCGTCCGAAATAGTGGTTAGTGATGCTAACTGTTGTGCCGTAGGACTTGGGTTCGAATCCCGGAAAAGACATGAATGTGTAGTGCCTTTGCGACATGGGGGTGCTCTAAGAAGCCGTCGACCCACAAGTCCTCTCGTGAAGTTGGTGGAAGGAAAAGAGAGTTGGGAGGCCTCTGACCACCTCCTAGGGTATTCTTCCTCAAAACTGGAATAGAAACGAGCCAAATCATTCTGTCACCTGCATGGTGCTCAAAGTTAAGGCTAACTACAGGCGTAAAACTAGCCTGTAGTTAGCAGTGACCTGACACCTTAGATTAGGTGGCATTATCAACAACAAAAATGCTCTTTTTCCCTCTCTCTTCAACAAACATCAGGATTTAAGTTTTTTTTTTTTGGTAGAAATTTTTAATACCACTAATTAAAGAGTATATACTCATTCTACTATAGGAAAAAGGGAACATAATTAACGAAAAATAAAAGAAAACAAACGTAGTAGTAAAAGTTTAAAAAAAATTTTTTTTTATAAGGAGCTATGTTTGTCCATGCGTTTAGTTTTATCCCTATCAACATTTTGATGTAATACGAGTTTTAACACTTCCTGGTAGAATTTAAGAGAAGGTAGTGTGCTTATAAATAAAGCATTTTAAAAAAATACAAAGAGTAAAGGGGATCAAAAGATTTAGGATTATTTATAAGTTTTTTTAACCTGTGGCGCTATTAATAAAGTAAACTTTTATAAAATACCGTTATGGGCACTTATGTGTTAACCCTATGCCAGCGATTTCTCGTCAAATATTAACTATATGCCAAATATTTTATGAGTTATTGCTTTGTTTGTTATCATTTTATGGACAATGGTCTAAATTCCTGACAGTCACATGACAAATCTAATCACTTGCTTTCCATTGAATTAAAAGATGTTATTATATTTGTACTTGCTATTCTACTTGTAAAATCCACGTATATACCTGTAATTTTTTATTTCATAATTTTGTAGAGATATACAAGTATCAAAATTTTTCAAAATGTTTTCTAACTTTTTTTTAATTAAGAAAAACACGGCTACATAGGTAAATAGCTGCATTTTTAAAAAGACAGAATGTTATATATTTATAAAAGTTGAGCTCAACGCATTTTTGATATTCTATTTTGTGTTACGAAGAAATCCAATGATAAAAGTACTAAAATGGCTGCGTATTTTTATGATTTACAGCTCCATCCTAAGCGTATTACTTGCAATCAGCATCTGCGGATCTTGCCTTGAATACAAATTAAACAAAGATTCCTTTACACAGGAAGAACCGAGTAAGTCAAATGAATCAAAATATTTTTTTATTAATATATTTGTTAACTTTCTGATTTTTAAATAAGGTTCTTGGCGGGCTGGTGGTTGCTGGAGTGGCGATCTTTCCAGAATTTAAGAAGGATCGCCCCTTCAATCAATATTGTGAGGCTATTAACACTGTTACACCGCTTCTTAGTTAGCCAGTTGTCTGCTACACTCTTTTGCTTCCCGTACCCCAGGTGAAAAGGCACACAATATGGCATTTTCCTTCAAAGCCGATGACTGATAGGCACATTTATGTCAGCTGCTAAGTCCATTCTTTTGTTTCTTTTAACACCTGGCCGTGCAACATTTGTGTGGAAAGAATGGTCCGTTATTTTAAGGAGGAAATGCCAGGAATCGTGTTTTTTGCATTGGTATGACAGGTCGATTTCTGGCCATCCATATGACTTTCGACATTTGGTGGACAAACGTGTAGAAGTCCATGTTCTTTCCAATCCGGAATTCAAGAGGTGCGAGAGATTGCTTAGAGCAGGGGTGGCCAACCCGCTGTCCCCGGGAGATCTATTATAACTTTACAGAATACAATTATTTTAGACTAAATTTTTGTTTTAGAATAGTGTTTTGTCACAAATATATCCCATAACTCTTTCTATTTTATTACGTTGCTCCTGTTTTTATACATACTTAGAAAGGAGCAGTATTGCATTAGTAACATCATGACCCCGTTACTTTACTTCGTAACATGGTCAAATTGCCAAAAAAGACATTTTGTTTTAGAGTAAATAATAATATGGTAGATTCAATATTAATATGTCACAGTTCACAGTTTTTCGCGATAGAAAAGTTCTAGTTCAATTTCAGTTCACGTTTTGCAGCCGTTGCGCCGCCGACTCCAGCCATCCGTCTTTCCCCAGTAGACAAAGTTCCTCTCCCTAGGTCCTCGAAGCGCGACTGCCCTCGCAAACTCAACCCATCGTCTTTGAAGAGCGCAAAACTTTAGAACGAAGTTATTTCGTAAATGGAAAGAGATCGAAAACCCCGTAAACATCCGAGCCGACCCCTTAAACTCACTGGGGGTCACTTTCACACCCCCAATCACCTTTCATTGGCGCGTGCAACAGATCTGAACCCAGCTTTCCTCGCTTTAGTCTTACTCCATTGGTGCCTGGGGACAATAGGAGGACCAATCTGAACCCCACTTCGAAACGCCATCGTGTTCACCATCTGGAGGCTAAAACTTGTCTTGTCGCATTTACACTGAGGGTGTGTCTTTGTCTCGACAGGTCGACATTATTCTCCCTTCAACTTGTTTGTGACCGAAATGTGCGAGGGGAACCCAACGCAAAGGATGCTGTTCCAGGAAGTTTCCTTCCTATAGAGGGTTGTGACCAGTTTGTATGTCGGTGAAAGAGATGGTGTGGCGACATCAAAGCCATTTTCCGAATCAGTTCACATAAGGAAAAAATAGTTGGTCTTTTTTCGGATATACAATGTCCCATCTGGACAACTTGATCCCCCAAACGTTAGTCGTCACCAGTATTGTTGGGGAGAGTTCTGCTAATGAGCAACCATCCCACATTGCAGTGAAATCCCGCAGCATTCCATTTGATTCACGTAGCTTTATCGCGCTGCTTATTGCTAGAGCTAGGCAAATTTGATCATTGCCTTATTATTATTTAATTATCTATGTTTGTATGCAAGAAAAATGGAGGATAATAATGCAATCCGTTAAAAATTTTTACTCCAATAAACGTTTGTGTAATGGGTCCAAATCTAATAAAAAGATATACCTTTTTAAATGCGGCCCACGAGTTTATACTGTTTTTCCTAAGTGGCCTCCAAGGTAATTTGGGTTGGCCACCCTCCCCCCTAATTTAGAGAGACGGATTGAAAAGTGAAGAGAGAGACGAATTGCAGATCTACGAGGAAGATGAGAAAAGAAAAGAAAAACCGAAATTCTGCTTGACTACTTTGGCGGATCTTGTACGTAACGAGATCCAGTGGAAACAGCCTAACCGACGACGATACTACAACGTATTTGATAGCTGTATCTATAGCTTACTTGTACAGAGTGTTGACGAATTTCACCGATATATTTATTCAGAGAAGTGAAAGCAAGCAGCATGGGGATGACAAATCACCATAGAACACGGAGTCGCAAAACCACGTTTAATCGGAATAATTCGCAAGAACAGTTGTGAAGGGTATGATATTGATTATAGTGAAAAGGATCAATAAATGGTAAGAAATGCATTTATTATACCTGAAGTATGTAAACAATACGTACATCACAGCTTAAAGTAAGAAATACAAAGACAAGTGATTGTCTCAGGAATTGTTCGAAGTTGTGACCGTACAGGTCCTAGAACTACCAACAACGGACAAAGGATTGTTGGACGTGTTCAAATTAATCCGATGCGTTGGTGAAATAATCTGAAGCGATGACGATCCGTGTCCGTCACTGTGGTCACTGGTTTTAGGTGGCCTCAAAAGAAAAAATTCAAAGGACTGAGGAGCTTGGAAGCCAAGCAACAGGCCCGCCATGTCTAATCCATCTCCCGGAAAATGAAGCCCGCAGGTGGTTACGCACCAAAATCGAAAAATGGGTTGGTGCACCATTATGCATGAAACACATGCAAGCATGGTCGGTACTCCCTGCATCAACTACGGGAGAAATGGGAAATTTGCATACACGCAGGTTTCTCCAATCCTACCACGGAACTCTAAAACCTCGCCTCATCTGGATCATCGTCCACCCGTCGGCTACTATTATCACGATTTTCACTGATTAAACGCGGTTTTGCGACCCAATGTTCTATAGTGATTTGACGTCCCCATGCTGCCTACTATCACCCCCTCTGAAATTGTCGGTTGAACTCGGCAACACCCTGCAGATACGATAATTATATGTGTCAACTTCCGATTAAAAGTCGTAAATAACACAAGTAATATTAAAAAAAAGAAAGTCAATTCCTACTGAGATCAACAAAGAAAAATTTTATAATTTAGCTACTTTTTATTAAATAGTTACAATTAATATAAATATGTATATACATAAGACATAATCCCGACATTAAGTGGTAAGTTTTTATTAATTATCATTAAAGTATCGCATTGTCATCCAAAACAATCGTGTATATAAAATTTCCGTTCAACTGAATGCTTTAAAACGTGAGAAAAAAAACCTTTTCAAGTTTTGACACAAGTCGCCAAAAATGATGTCAACGGGGCTGTATTTGTAATTCTTTAAATAATTTGTTTTGATCAATTAATTTTTATTAATTATAATTAAATTAGTGTATTGTCATCCAAAATAATCATGTATATAAAATTTCAGCTCAATTGAGCGCTTTAAAATGTATTTTATTAACGATTGAAAATTCCACCAATAAATAAATAAATAAATATATAAAGAGTGCGGGCTATAATAGTAGGAATTGAAAAAAAGTAATTTTGCTAAAGCTGTGTTGTCCATATCGTTACCTAGAAATATGATTAAAACAGAGATCACTACGTTACAACACTATTTCCTGATGTTGACTTAGCTTTTGATTGAAATCATAAAAAACTTTTATTAATTACAGCATATTATTTCAAAACTTTATTCGCATTGCTGTTGTTGAGTTAAAATAGGTGTTTGTTTTTGTATTGAATGTAATACGCAGCATTCAAACATTTTTTTAAGAACTATGCAAATTAATACCGTCAACTTCCATAAATATTTTCAGTTGGAAGAAATGCTGTCTTGTTTCACTAACCATATCATGAATAATAAGTTATGCATGTATATATTATGGGGTAATAGGTTAAGAAACATAGATGACACTATACTTAGCATCACGAAAATTCTTTGGAAAACACATAAGTGTAAGCTATTGTTCTAACTTTCTCAATAAATATTTAACCATGTGATCTCTTTCTCAAATTTTTCAAGAAACTATACCCAATAATATGATAAAAATGTACTTGATAAATTTTAAAAGTTAGATCTAAAACTATTGTTTTCCTACTGAGAAATTTCGCTCGGAAAAATATATGTATTTAAGCACATTTTATAGAGAACGAAAATTCTAAAATAGGAATCTTCAAAATGCGTATTATTAAAATAATTCCACACACACAAAAAAAGATAACATTATTTTGAATAGCCACACACATCACTTAATTGTGCATAAACAAAAATATAAATGGAGTTGGATTCATGTAATTTGTTTCAGAATAAAATTAATACAACAAACTCAAATGAGAGACTAAGTTGTATTTTTTTTTGCAATCGTTAAGTTTTATTAATTGTTTTTAAAGGAAGAATGGGCTATATATATATATATATATATATATATATATAAATTCAAAATGGTCACATGACTCATAAATGTAATTACGTATGTTTTTCATTGAATTAAAAGCTAAAATTAGAGTTTTACTTGTTGTGTTCTACTTACAAACTTGAAATAAATTTCAAATTTCATAATTGGGGTTAAAGATGTTCAAATATTAAAATTCTTTAAAAAGTTTTTCAAACTTAAAAAAACAAACTCTTATAACTTTTTTTTTACTTTATGTGCGTTACTATTGATAGCAAATATGAACTTTTTAAAAGAAAATTTCTGTAAAAATATCAAAAATTGGCCACAGCGAAGTAGTCGAACTGATTGGCCGGAAACACGTAATTGCATTTATCATATGATGATGACGTCACATAAATTTAGCTTATCTTGGAATATTTTTTTTTAAAATTAAGATCCATTTATTCTTAAAAAGTTGGTGAAAAGTATAAAGATGTGATTTATTTCTTAACCCCATAACTGGTTTGCCCGTATCCTGTACGGTCACTGATATTTACTTCTTTCTATCTTTGATTTGCATATATTTTTAATTCTTATAATGAAATTGTTAGTGCTAGTGTTTTTAAGAGATGCAGTTTGTCCATGGTACTGAAATATTTTTCATCTGGGATTTTCTTAAAAAATGTACTTACAGAATATAAGTCTAGCAACAGACAAATCCATATAGATAATGATTTAGTTAAAAATAAAAGAGAAAATTTTCATTTAAAATTGAATAAGTACAGGGTGTCCGGGCTTAAAGTATTTAAAAGTTTTGGTTTATTATTACCGAACTACCCATCAGAATGTAAATATTGTTCATCCGTGGATTGGAAACCCTCCGAGATTTTTCCAATCGGCCGCATGTGCGCGCATTATTCGGAAATCGCAGACGATAAACTTGTTGCACTGACTTCATTACTAAAGATCTAGGCTCCTCAGCGGAATAGGTACGTACTTTGGTTAACATAAATTAAATCAGTCACGCGTGTACAGTGACGTGTTCGAACAGAATGGAATGTCGATCCTCCGACTTCAAAATCTATCCACCAATGGAAAAGAACTAAGGAGACGGGAACTTTGGTATCTCAAACTGGCAAGTATCTTTAAGTTTTCGTGATAGAAGACACTATTGATAGCGTGCGTGATTGATTTTGTAGGAAGCTTGATAAGCCTATTTGAAAAGTCAGTGACATTTCATTCTGTTCGAATACGTCGTTGTACACGCGTGACTGATATAAATTCCGTTAACCAAAGTACGCACTGTACCTTTTGCTGAGGCGTTCACATCTTTACTAATGAAGTCAGTGGAATAAGTTTATCGTCTGCGATTGCAGAATAAAACGTGCATGTACGGTCGATCGGACTAGACCCAAAAAAATTTAGGAGGGGTTTCCAATCTACGAATGAACATTTTATTGCATTCTGATGGATAGTTCCGTAATAATAAGACATAGCTTTTGGATACTTTAAGCCCAGTTACCCTGCATAATTAATGTTATAAAGTACACACAGTCTTTTTTCTTTGATCTCTATATTATTTTATTTATTTATTTACTTTCATGTTTTGAAAAATTTGTTATAAAAAAAAATTCTGTCATCGAAAGGCAAGACGAAGAAGATATTCCTGTGTTTTTCTTTGATTTCCAACTACAAGCATCTCATAGCGTCGTCAGAAAAGTCTGATAAATTGAAGGTGCTTCAAGGAATAAAAGCCCTGACCATTGCCTGGGTCATGTTTGGACATAACTATGCTTGGACTAACTTTCCTCTAGCACGCAAGTAATTTTAATTATATCGCTGATGTTTATTACGATATTTGGTTCAAGTGTACCTGTTTGATTTCATGTAATAATTCGAATATTTTAGCACAAGGTTATTCAAGAGATTTTGGTACTTATACGTATTATTGCAACTTATTGACGACATTATATGAAACGAAGCACCTGGTTGCCAATTCAGCGCGTTCGACACATACGAAATCGGGACTTCAAACTGGGCGAGTTATTAATAGAGTTGACGATTGTTGCAATAATACGTAAGTACCGATCCTTCTACTGTCCATTTCAAATTTGTTATTGTAATGTTAATTCTATAAATATTTTTCTTTTAATATCAAATCTAGATCAGCATATCGATTTGAACGTAAAAAAGTGGATTCAAAACAGCAAAATGCTGTGAAATTTCATTTAAAACTTCATTTTCCTTTGTTTAAAAACCTTTCGAAATATCTCTAGAAAATTCGCTTAAAATAAACATAACATTTTCAGAAACTGAGAAGAAATTTCCATGAAATTCTTAAAGGATAAATCCTACCTTTTTAATGTAGAAGTACCTTGTAGAACTCTACCATGTCAGTTTGAACTTTGTTTAACATTCCATATTCTAATCATATTTACAGCTTACAAATTAGCAGACGATTAGAATTGAGCTGAGAAGTTTCAACCAGAGAATAGTTTATTTTCAGCAGGTTCAAGTTCGTGGTGGTTGAGTGCGATATTACCAGCGTCATCTCAACGTAATATTAATTGCATCATTTTTAATTTTCAACCAAACTATATTTTACTTGTGATAAAATATACTTTTCGCTTAAACTAACAAGAATACAAATAACCTCTTGGGATAAGAATTAATAATAAAATCAGAAAAATTTTAACTTGAACTGGGAACAAATATTTTTGAAGTGTATTTATTTTACCTTATTTATTTTTTATAGATTTTTTTTATGTTTAAAAGTAACTGTAGATATTACAAAGTTATAAATAAGTTTATTTAACCTGTTTTTAGAACATAAGCTTTATAATTTCACATACATTATTAATTGTGTTTTTCATACAGTTTTATTTATTAAAAAATGAAAATGAAAAAAAAAATACCGTATTTACTCGAATCTAAGCCGCACTCCAAATTAAAATGTTTTTGTGAAAAAATGTTGTCATCGATTCTAAGTGTCATCTATTCCCCCGAATTTTTCATACGTTTTTGAGAAAAAATTTAAAAAAAAAAAAAAAAACTCTGTAAAAGGCTTATCGATATCCGATTCGTAATTTTATTTAAAAAGTTAATGAGAAATAATAGATTAATAGTTAATTATGTAAGGTATCCGTCTACTTGCGACAATTTTTTTTTTTTTGAAAAAATGGAGATATGGGGATTTTTTTGAGATTTTTAGATTTATTTAATATATTTTAAGGAAAAAATCCTAAAATTGAAAACAGAAAAAAAAATTATTATTATTAAAATGAGAACAAACTGGTGAAAATGTACGAAGAATTGCATAAACGGGGCCCGCTCCGTACAAAAATTTTATGAACGAATTCTCAATTTTTCAATTTTGATGTGTTACTTTGTTATTCATGCTTGAAATGACCTTCAGGATAAGAGATATTTTAATTTTCACCAAAACTAGAGCACTTTATCTTAGTGATTATATGAAATTGCTTAAAAAAACAGTGATTATATTCACATAAGAAACTGTAAATATTGTAATAAAACAGTGATTGATAAATTTGAAGGTCAAAACACTTCCACTGTTATACAGGACATACATAAAAAATTTCATTAAATTATTTTCAAAACTTTTTGACCAATCGCCGACCCTGTTTGAGATTTTCGAAAAAAAAACACGTTTTGAGGAAAACGTATTTAAAGTTTGACATCTTGTGTAAAGTTATGGCATCTGCTTTTACTAAAACACCTGTCGCTTTTGTTCTAGAGAATGGAAAATAAAAAACTTGGTACATTTATTAAGATAATAAGATGACCTATAAAATAAAATCAAATAAGAAAAATTTGTCAATTTTTGAAAAAAAATCATGATTTTAGGGTAGTTATGTGTGGATACCTTAATTGAATAGTATTAAAATATTTCAAATACATACTTGAACCTATGATTAAATGTCAGTATCATGCTTCGAAAAGGATTTGCCATTCCCAGCGTCACTACTGGCATCAGAATTAGTGCCGGCGTTGCCATTTTCCCATACGGTGTCGTATTCCGTGACATCTAAAGCATTTGTAACGCAACATTTTTTTCAGGAATGTTTTACACAAGAAAGCAGAAGAATTATTAAAGACTGTTGAATTTTGTTTATGCCATCGAGGTATATTTGTTTCATTTGTCTCAAATTTTCAGTGGCCGCTGCTATGCTTCCGTTTTTTTCTGTATACAAAATTGCCTCCCTTTTCATACTTGCGTCATAGTGAACTCGTCTTGGTGCTATTTTCAAAAAATTTCTCAAATACGAGCAGTCAGTGATGCTTAGGATAGACCGAATACTTGAAATAAATTCCGGAAAGGGATAGGTCGTTGATGCAAGTGGTCAGAATGGACAGCTACATTTTTCGTTTCGAAAGAAGTAAAAATCAATTTCTCCAATCCAAGAAATGTTTTGCCTTCGATTTTAAGCCACTCCAGATTTTCAATAGCATTCACACTGGAAAAACAGTGTGGATTAGATTAGAGTAAATGCGGTGTTTCTTAATATTTCTATTAATATTTGGTACCTAATATTATATAACTGATGTTACATGCTAATAAGTAAATTTTAATCTTTCACGTTATTGTAGGAAGACCCAAACTATTGACTGATGCATATCAGAAATTAGAATTTGGATTGATTCTCAACTCCTGGCTATCTGTAGAGCCATTTTTTCTCATGAAGTAAAGTTATTTTCATTCTTTAGTAGTTTGCAAAAAAAAAAAAAAAAAAAAAAAAAATATTCTGTTAAAATGAAATTGACGAATTTTGGTTCGATAACGATTTTATTTTAGCAAACCTTTTTTAGGTTAATTGCAAAATTAAATTTCTGTGGTAGTCCTTGAGATAGTTTGACTATTCATTTACAAATTTCCAAAAATTATCGAAATTATCATCCCTTGCTAGTGGAAACAAGTACACAATGTGACGTTTGAAATAAATAATGGTAGCGTGATTTTTATTAATTTAAATATTTAGTTTATTTACGTCACAGCTCTTAATTACAGTATATACTTTGAAATTATTAAAAACATTATTTATATCATTAGTGTCCCAAATTTATGTTGGTGAGCCAGTGGCGTAACGGAGAACACTTGGGCCCCCCGCAAAGTCAGGTTTTGGGTCCCCAAGTTGGATTTTACAAAGGGTATGTACTTGGCGATAGTCAGGTTGTGGGCCCTCTAGAGCCCTGGACCTCTCCGCGATGTGGGGGTTGCGGGAGTGTACGTAACACCACTGTGATGAGCGAAGAGGTCACATCCATTTTCTGCGAAAGTTTCAATTCTTTTTCTCTCTATGCTCTCTCTAGGGTCTCCGGGATGGTTGCGGTCGTCCTCTTTATCCTCGAGTTACATCAGGTTCGTGGGTGGAGTAGGAGGTTTCTCGTGGAGTCAAAGGTTGCCGGGGCGATTCCTAAAGACAAGACCACGCAATATTCTAAGGCTGCAGGTGTTCACACAGACGTGGTCACCCTATCCACAAAAAGAAGCCGATTTACAGCTGTGTTGAGAAACGTTACAAAACAAATGGGATTTGGAGGTTCAAACCTCTCCCTTAAGCCAACAGATTTTTAATTTTTAGCATAAAGATTATGTCTAGGAGCTTTCGGCTACGTTTTTTAAAAATATAACCCTTCCTATAAGTGTAGTACACAAGGATGGGGTTAAGGGGCTCCATTCCTCCCTTTGATAGTCCAACATATTTTTAATTCTTATTATAGAGTCCCACCCCCGGTCTTTCATCTATATGTTGTTTAGAAGGTACACCCTCCATCAATTTAAAAGAGAGGTCTGTGTACACCACTGATTTGTGTCCGATATTTCATTTGAACGAATTACTTATATATAAATATACAATAACGCGGTAATATACCAAAATAAAATATAAAAATAATTATATAATATACAAACAGTAATAATATAGTTTATGTAGTAATATACAAAATCTATCCAGATTTATTCTTTATTTTTCTCCTTCAAAATGCCAATTTCAATGGCCGGCTGGTCGTCGTAGTTGGTTAGGCGCTGGTCTTATACGCTCAAGATAGCAGGTTCAACCCCGGCCTAAGTCGGTGGATTTTCATGATGCAAGAAATAGACATCGTCTATGCCCTATGATTATGCAGCATGTTAAAGATCCTTTGAATGCTCGTTTGGCTAAGCTGCTCTCGGGAAAAATTAAATTTCAAGTTTACTTTCACATTGTCAGGTGTCTCCTTCTGGAGAGGAAGCTGGGTGTCAAAATTACTTTGTGGCAATTAGTATACACATATGGTGCCACACTAAAAAGTGATACCATCTCCGGGGAATGTACCAGGTCTGCAATGGTAATTAGCAATCTTTAGCCCCATTTCAAAGGAAAAAAAGTGCCAGATTTTAAAACTTTGTGTACTTTTTTCAGTGTGTTTCCTGAAAAGCCTTTTTCTTTTTTCTTTTATTCCAAAAATTCTTAAAGTATTTTTAATCCATCTTCTTCTGTTTATTAATTGGTTTATGGTTTTATTTTTTTGTAATAAAATGCATATAAATGATAAATTGTTGTCCAAATGTTTTGTTATTTAAAAAAAATCCTCTGTAGAATATATCAGCATGTTGTATTATTTCAGAAATTGTCATATGCAATTTTGCTTTAATGTAATACTTTATTTTTGTCTCTAGTGGTTTGTTTGCAAGTTACGCTGCTCTGAAAATTTTACCAGCTTTAAAAAGAAAATCATTCGTTCCTCTGTACGCCATCAGAAGATATTTCAGGTGATTCTAGTCTGATAACATAAAATTATAATTACGAATTAACCCTAAAATAAAAATATACGTTTAAATAAAAATAGTTTTTTTTTTTTTTTTTTTTTTTTGCATATTAGAATTAAGTAGTGTAGTAAACATTCCTCAATAGATGGCAGCACGAGAATAATGTTTTTAAGTACTACATCAAGCGGTTCTCCTTCGAATTAAAAAAAAAAAAAAAACAATTTGAGAAAAGGGCATCCGCGAAGAAACAAATTAAATTTTGTGCAGTTCAATATTATCAAAAGAAATGTTTCTCAAAAAAGAAAAAAAAAATACATCATAACATTTAGATGGGGGGAAAAAATCCGCCATTTCCTGGAGTTTTCAGAAAAATTATAGTCGCCAATTATTATTCATAATTTACCATTATACCACCATAATAACCATTATTATTCATAAATTTTACATTTTAGGTATAGATATACATATATGGAATTACACATCATTAATTTAAAATATTTTTCAATCAGTAAAAATTACGTTATTTTACTCAGGGTTAGTATATTTTCACAAAACTTATTCTCAGATGTTATTGTTGGCGTGTCCTTCCCGAAGGGAAAGAGGGAAAGTTGCCAGAGCCTGAGACAGGTTGGATTTCTACACGATAGATTGCGACATCAACTATCTACACCTCCACAATTTAGGTATGGAACTGGAGGGGAGGGAAATATTCTCCAGCCCCTGCCCCCGTGGTTTCTGCTGCGACCGCCCACAAGACCCAGACTTATTCTCAGATAAAAACTATAAATAATACTGAGTTCTTAAGACACCCGTTTACAGCCATTTTGAATTTGTGAACATAATCTTGATCCTATAAGGCAGTGGTCCCCAACCCCCAGGCCGTGGACTGGTACCGGGCAGTGGAATAAATATTACCGGTCCTAACAAAGAATATTAAATTATTTCCATTTTATTTACTGTGGTGTATTTTTCTCGGGTTTCTGCGATTTTTTGTGGAAAACACTTTAAATCAGAGGTTCCCAAACTTTTTTGTCACATAGACCCCTTGCGATGTTTTTCGGTTTCGGGTAGACCCTGCTTACCTAATATTGAATTTTTGCAAATTTATCAACTTAAATGTTTTTAGAAGACGGAACTACTACTTATTTTAAAAGAATTAAATTTCTAACTGTTGGAAAGTATAGCTTTTAAAATTTAAGTAGTATATGTTAATGAATTAAATTAATAAATTAATACATAAAATAACTGAACAACAAGCGAATGCTGTTCAGGAGAGGGAAGAATCTGGTGCTTCAATAACAAATTTTCAACATTTAATATCTATCTAGTCAAGTTTAGCCCTAAATCTCTTTTGTTAGTAAGTGTCCAGTTTTTTTGGGGGAGAGAGAGAGATTGGCAAACTAACTGAAACTCCCTCTGAATAGTAACAGCAACTAAAAACTTTATCACAATATTCCATAATTCACGACAAATAACAGGTACATTTTTTTAAAGCCAAAATTGCTGACCTCTGTTTAGTAAACTTTATTTTAAGATCTTCGTTAGGGCCTATTGTGTATTATGACTTTTTTATTCAATGCCACTATATGAATTCTCTCATTGTCTACTGTTGTATTACCAAAAAAAAGCGATCTCAAACCTAGTTTTGAAATTTGAGTAATTTAAATTTTGAAGGTAGGGTAAAATGTCTTGACAGATTGTCTGAGACAAATTGATAAAATTTGAGACACACACGTCAAATATTATACTTCTTCAGCTTAATTCTGGAAAGAAATGCTGAATGGTTCTTGTCTTAATAAAACTTAAGCTGTCACCTAGTACCCATAAATTCACCTCACTAAATTTAGTAAATAAATCAGCCAAATTGGTAAAATCTGGTTTCCACCAGATCAATTTTTTTAAAGATTAAAGTCACGATCTAGTTTAACGAGAACCACTATTATAGGCCCCCATTTACACCTCATGGACCCTCAAATTATTTTTTTGCTGGCGTAGACCCCTTGCAGGTGTTCATAGACCTCTAGGGGTCTATATAGACCACTTTGGGAATCACTGCTTTAAATGAATATTTTGGTGTAATTGTATTTTACATTACACCAAAGGCATGTTTAAATACAATGAAATGTAATTTATTAAGTCAAAGCAATCTAAAATATAAACCAGAGGTCGGCAACCTTTTAGCTGTAGCGTGCCAAACCAATCTACCAACCTAATTCAGCGTGCCACGCGGTAGGAGATTTTTATAACATTTCGATTCCCACGATAACGTATGCAGAGAATAGAGGTCAGTAATAAAGATTTACTTTTTTTTATTATACATTAATTTTGTACCATTTAAAAATATTTCTTAACATAAAAATAAACAGCACGAAATAAAGTCGACTCTCGCTAATTCAAACCTGCGTAATACGAACCTCTCGCTAGTTCGAAATATACGCTCAGGCCCTAGAAAAACCCCTCATATTTCGAATTAAAACAGTAACTTTTGGTACACTTAGTATTTCGAAGGAAAATTTGTGGCTATCCGGACAACAACACGCGATATTTCGATATTATTTTATAAAACTTGACAATTCGAACACTTACTGTCACGTAGTCCTGTAGCAAACAGGTTGGAGCTTATAAGCTTTGTTTTGTATTCTCTCTGCGTGTCTCCCCTGTAACGTAGCCTCTTTGATGACAATCTGTCTACTCCCCCTTAGTGTTTTCCGGTTCCTCAGGCAAAAAGACACATTTACTGCTGTCTTTCTTCAAATGGACAATCGACCGAACACACCTGTTGTCAGTCTTCTGTATAATACACTGCTGGCCACCGTAAATGCAACACCCTGAAGGAAGCATGCAAATAACATGAAATTTACAGCATGCATTAGCGGAGGAGAGATATGCAAATGATTAAAATTTCAGCGCAGACACACATCACGCGCGCCTGTGGCGCCACCTCAAAGCGCTATTTAAGGCTTGATTTCGATGATTCCAAGTTCGGCAATTGTGTTTTTCTTGTGGTTTTTTTCAAAAAACGACCAGTTATGTCTCGTAGAAAATAGCGATCAGCTTTTGATCAAGTATCCGAGTTCCACACAGGAAGGATAGTGGTCTACCGAGATTGTGGATTATCTTTCATGGAAATCGGTAGTCGTGTTGGACGAAACCAAACAACCGTAATGCGGATATGTGACCGTTAGATGCAAGAGGGTACGGCAGACCGACGTGGTCGATCGCATCCACCTCAGTGCTCTATTTCACGTGAGGACTGGAAAATTGTGCACATGGTAGTGACGGATCGCTCAGTCACATCACGATTCGTAGCACAACACATTGAGTCTGTAACGCATCATTCAGTGTCTGAGCGTACCATTCGACGCCGTTTACAGCAGAGTGGTTTGTCCGCAAGACGTCCATTGCGTGGTCTACCCTTGACGCAGAACCACAGACGTCTCCGCCGCCAATGGTGCGATGAAAGAAGGATGTGGGTGGCAGAATGGAATGAAGTTCTCTTTACTGACGAGTCACGCATCTGTCTGCAACACCACGATGGTCGGATTCGAGTCTAGAGACACCGTGGAGAGAGGATGCTGAACAGCTGCGTTATGCACCGCCACAGTGGTCCTGCACCGGGTATTATGGTATAGGGCGGTATTGGATATCACTCTCACACTCCTCTGGTACGTATTGCCGGTTCTTTAAACAGCCAGCACTACATCTCCGAGGCGTTGGAGCCAGTTGTCCTTCCTTACCTTCAGGGCTTGGCCACAGCCATATTTCAACAGGATGATGCGAGACCATACGTGGCAGGCATTGTGCAAAGGTTTTTCGTCAATCACCAGATTGAATTGCTTCCCTGGCCGGCTCGCTCACCGGATCTTTCACCGTCAGAATACATGTGGTCCATGGTTGTCCAACGATTGACCCAGATTACACTCCCAGCTGCCACACCAGATCAACTTTGGCAACGTGTGGCAGCGGTGATCTCCAACAAGGGCGGCTGCTCTGGCTACTGATTCTGGCAGGAACCACACTTCACAGAAGTCTATAAATTTAATCATTTGATACTTGGTCAACTTGTTATCTACAAAATAAATTTTGTTGTGCTATCTCTTGTCTTTCTTGGTGTTGCATTTACGGTGGCCAGCAGTGCATTTATACTGTATTATATTTATACTGTATAAATATTTGTACTGTATTATATTTATATTGTATAAGTATTTATACTGTATAATATTTATACTGTACAATATTTATACTATACATTATTTATACTGTACAATATTTATACTGTACAGTATTTATACTGTACAGTATTTATACTGTACAATATTTATACTGTACAATATTTATATTGTATAATATTTATACTGTATAATATTTACACTGTATAATATTTATACTGTAAAATATTCGTACTGTATAGTATTTAAACTGTATAATAGGTACTTTAAAATTATTTTATACATATGTGCAATTGTTGTTTTATTACACAGTTTCATATTTAAATGCGTTAGAAAAAAATTTCTCTTCGTGTATTTTGGGAGTTTTTTTTCTACCCTTTTGATAGTTGGAACTCTTGATAATTCGAAGTTTTTCATTGTTTCCTCCAGCTTCGAATTATCGAGATTCGACTATATAGCTATTTCTTAAACAAAAATTTAAAAAATAATAAAATTGTACATTTATTACGCATTTTTAAGCATCATTTATTTAAATTAGAAGTATACAACATAAAAAAATATAAGCATCTCCCTCCATTGTAGTTAAATAAAAAGATAAATGAAATTTTTTATGCGAACCTAGTGCTTGCACGGCTTTACTTTCATATCGGAAAATTAGAGGTATAATTTGTGACTTTCAATTTGACGCGATTTTGAGCATTCTATTTTTAAACAGTTTCTTTGCGGACTCGAAATATTCTTCATATAAGGAAGAATTTTTTACTTTTTGATATGTAGAACAAAATGTGGAAAGCAGAGTACATGCAATTTTCTCTCTTCAAACAATTAATTCTCTCCAGCAATGACATTCAATATTTTACAAAATAGTTGTAAATTTATCTTTAGAGTTAGCTTTCAGACTTTTTTTTAATTTCGTAAATGTCCGTAAGTCTGAAGATGTTTGACAAATAAGAGGTCCATACTAATGAATTTATCAACTTCCATTCACTCAAATATTCAAATTTGTAGAGTAGCACAAAGTACCACTGAAAATTGTACTGCGTGCCACATGTGGTACGCGTGCCATAGGTTGCCGACCCCTGTTGTAGAATGAAAAATGAAATGTATTCGAAAGAGTAAAACACATAATAAGCGATTTATGTAAAATTAACACTTTCTTCCTCCAGATTTTCGAAAATATTTTTTATTTCTGTTTTAATTATTTGTTTTTTAGATTTCTATAGGTATTTATAACAATTTTCAAAAATTGGGGGAATAATGTAATTTGACATAAACCTTCATTATTGTTTACATTTGTATTTAAATAAATGGAATAATCTAGATTTGTGAAATAGACTAGAAATCTCACAGGATTAACATTGTGTTCATGAATTCAAAGTGAATGGTAGACAGAAGGCTTAGTAGAAAGTGTTATCTGTCGTGTTTTATTTGAAATGTTATTTAATGTATTGGCAATATTAACACACGATATTTTTTAATATTAATAGTAATAGTACTTCCGTAATATACCGTCGACCAATGGGCTCAATTCATGTGACGTCTCAGTCACATGCTAATGATAACCATGTGATTCTAGCAAATCAGTTCAAAAACTCAAGCGTCGTCATAGTCACACGATGAAAGCTGTCTTGCGTTTCCAGATTTAATCAGTTCACACGCTTCGTTTTTGCCGACTTTTGCTCTTTGCAGAAACTTTCTCTTTAAAAGTACATATGACAACAAAATACCTTTTATTTAAAAGAATATGCATAAAATAAGTTTTTTTTTTTCATTTAAAAACATTTTTTGAAGAAATTTTTTTATAACATGTGAGCATCTTTACCCAGTTATAAAATTTAAAACTTTTTTAAGTTTTACAAATAGCACAACAAATACAATTTGTTTAATGCTTGTTTTGAATTCTATGAAGAACACGTGTTTGCCTTTATCATGTGACCGTCATGAACTGAGACCATTTCATCAAATCAAAAGACGTCAACAAATGTCCGATATACAGCCAATAGTGGAAACCGTTCCCGCGCACGTTTGAACACAGTAACAATAATAATGACAGCATTTGGGGAAGTTTTTTCGCTTGATGAAGTTTGTCGATGGTATAATACGTAAGTACTATAATAATTTAGTAGATATAAAATCAAGCGTTGCTTAAACGTAAAAATATTATCTTAAATATTCACTTTTGAAACAGAAATTGAGTGCCTATATTTGTTCTTTACGCAGATTTCTAATGTTGCTGCTGCTCACTATAGGCCTGGGATTCTTTATGCCCGTTGTAAGTTCCGGTCCTTTCTGGTACGATGTCGTGGATCAAGAGCTGGAAAATTGTCGCCAAAACTGGTGGATTTCTATCCTCTTTCTGAGTAATTGGATTAGCATGAAGAAAATAGTAAATATGTTCAATATGAACTAAAAAAACTCGTTTGTACAAAGAATAAGTGTCAAGAGAAACCCTATACATAGGGAGGTCTTAAAGCATGGACCAACTTGGCCCAGGCCTAGGGCCTCACCCTCGGTGGGGGCCTCGTTTTGTTCTCTCCTGTATCTCAATAAGATCATGATCCGTATAATTTTAATGGGATCAAATATTATTTCCGCACATATTCTCCAAAAAACAGGGAATTTCAAACTGCATGTCAACTGGCAAAAGTGGTAAGACTATATTATTATGTGATGACCGTTGTCCACGTCTAGTCCTTGGCCGTATATAATAAACAGTCATTCAACTCATTGAGTCAAAATGCGGCCATCGGTCGAGCCAGTTTGTGCCTGGGTTCTTAGAGATTTGTGAGTCGTGCCCATTTATTTATTTCAAATTACCGTTTGAACAAGTATTTGACAATACATGCTGTCTACTTTTACTACTTTTAAAGATCTCAGGTAGGGCCTACTTTTGCATAGAGGCACAGGGCCTCAAAAAATCTCATCTGGGCCCTGGGCCTCAAAAAAATCTTAAGACGTCTCTGCCTTATACATATATGTTTGTACGCTCTATAAATTTATCGTACATAATTTTTACAAATATTTTGCATATAAACCCTAAAAAAAGGTTCTTATTTGTTTTATTTAAAAAAAAATTTTACTCCATAAATTACGAAGTGGCACGAGGTAGCCAACTTGTTTCTGACCAATTGTTGAATGGAGCCGTCCTGTCATTAAATATCCGCCTTTCACAGAGGGGCTGATGCATGTTTAATTTGTCAAGGTTCAAAGTTGACTACGTATCGAAATTCGGAGAGTGCAGTGCCAGCTCAGCTAATATTCTTGATCTTGGTTCAGAATTGTGAGGTCCAGCGCTAGTATCCCTCCTATTGCTTTGAAGTATAATATTAGTAAATCAAACATAAATAATTAAATAAGGAAATATTCGCGTTTAGTTTTTTCTCAGAATATATCAATAGAAATTGTTAATAAGAGGAAGCGGGTCAAAACTGACATTCAAAAATGGATAAATTCTTCTTTAACTGGAATATGTCCATTTAAAGTAGTCAGTAACACAACACATAAGATATAAGCATTACTACACAAGAAAAGTTAAATCCAATTAAAGTTAAGTGTAATTGGTCAAGCAAACATATGAAATTGGAACTAAATCTCTGTAACATCAAGTATTGTTGTGAGTGCATTTACCGTATATTTCCGAATACAAACCGATCCGTGCATGCACCGAGTGTGCGTATTTTCTTCAAAAATTTACCTAAAATTCCAAACATATATAAGCCAAACTGGGGGAGGGGGATTCGGTAATTTTCAAACATGACGTCAAAATGGCTAAAATATTGCTAAACAGGTAAATTGGATAGAACACTTTCGAATCAACGTGCAATAAAGCAAAACGCCAGGCGCCAATGATGATATTTTTAATTCTAATAACTCCCTTTCTGAAGCTAGCGCATTTCCTTCCATTCTTTTGTTATCTCTATCAGTGTTTATGTTGTTTTTATACATTATTTTTTGTTTGATTGGAAAATTTGCACCTGAAGAGAATTTGAATACTGCCATTTTCAAACTAAAAGTAACCTTTAACTGAAAATTCTACTTAGCAGCGTGGCTGCTCGGCATTTCCTTGTACATGAAAAGTGAGTTTGAGAGTGGGGGAAAAAACCCATTATGAGTTACGGAAAATTCTGAATTCTAAAAAGGCCGCAGCATTTTTCATGCCCTGGAGTTAAAACTCGCCGTATGATGATCATATGCAATCGGACATCCTAATGAGTGAATTTGAATTTTTTGAACTATTCGAAATATTGGATTCAGATACTGACTTAGAATGACTAATGTAACTTATTTAAAAAAATCATCGCATTAAAAAAAACCCAACAAGTTAAGCGATTAAAATAGCTTGCGCATAGATAACGGTAAACGTATTTAAAAAAATCTCGGCCACAAGCAAGAAAGTCGAGAAAGATTAACAATAAACGTTAATCTTTCTCAACAATCTTATTTTAGCACAACTTACGCTTTCCTAACATTAAACAATTAATTGCTTAAATGTTCCAAAAACGTTAAATGTGCTGAAGTTTTATGAATAAATGATTCCTGTGTACCGTCTTCCATGTACTAGGTAATATGGTTCAATGCGTAGTTTCAGTGAAAAGTCCCAAAAACTTCAAATACAAATTATAATGATATTTTGTAATGCATTTGATAAACCGGAATGTTTTGCTTTTGATTTATATTAAATATAGCTAGCTTAAAAATGACTTAAAAGGTTCAATTCTTTTAAAAATACTTATTTTTTCTTCTTATTATTTCTAGTGTATCAGTACTGCATCCTGGTTCATTTCTACTGATATACAACTTCATGTGATTTCAATCATACCAATATTCATTTTGTATAAGTAAGTACAGTATTATTTCTTGCCTTTTTATCATTTGATTACAATTGCTTTTGATTAAAGATTGTTGAAATCTTAATAAATTTGAGTTCTTATACCGATTTAAGAATTAAGAAGACTACAGGTACCTTCTTAAATCAGTAACAGCCTCTGGACAGGGGTAATCACTTTTGTTTAGTGATCATGCTACCCGGCTTCGGATTCATAGGTCGTGGACTCTATCCTCCTCAAGAGCAAATATCATAAACCAATTTTTCTACCTATTATTCAAGTTACGCTACAGTTATTATGAAAATGAATCGTGCTGCAACTGGCTGTCTCTCGAGGTTTTCTCTTCAAACTGTTCTGTAATTATCTTGATGTTTTTGCAATTCTTAATTGTTTCTTTCTTGGGAAAGATAAGTGATATGTTAATAAGATTGGTTATGTAAGGCGAATGGGGGGGAGTGGTTGATAGTGGAAAGCTTGTAACAGAGTTAATCAAAAATCATACAACCAAGTTATTATCCAATTCTCGTTAGAAGAAAGGTTATAGCAATCAATTACATTTAAGAGAGGTTTATCGGTTATAAGAACAATGAGTTTATCACGGTTTCCCCCTTTACCAAATTGTATGACAGAACAGTGAATAACTTTAAGGCTTTATACGACAAACAAGTGGAATATAATTATGCTTTAAAAAGATAAAGAACATAAATTTTATGTCTTATGTTTTCAAAAATATGAGTGATTCTTACGTATTAAACCGTCGATCCATTTTGTCAAATCAAAAGTCATCGCCAAATGCCCCGATATGCAGCCAATAATGGAAATCGTTCCCATGCACGTTCGAACATAGTATTAATAAGTATGATAGCCTTTGGCGGCATTTTTTAAACTAATGGTACCTTCTCGTCTGGTGAAATTGGTCGGCGGTATAATACTTAAATACTGTATAAATATTATGTTAAACATCAGTACTATGTGTGACGGATCTATACGCGATCTTCTAAAATGGGATCTTGAGAAATCGTTGGGCTATCAATTCGAATCTATATCGGTCCTTCTCGTGTCATTCTGCCTATTAACCATTCCTGCATCTCACCAATTTCCATCCGCACATCTGCTTTGAAATCTCTGACGCGCCTCCCAATCTTGTCTTCCGATGTTACACTCAGGAACATTGAAAATAGCGACTCAAGAAGGAAGCTAAGTACAATCGCGAAACTTTGCAAATAAGTACAGCGTAATGTGATATACAAATGATCCAATACGCATGCTCATACACGCCGAGGTGGCGCTATAATCAAGAAGAGGGTGCTTTATAATCCAGCGCAAATTCGAAGATTCATAAACGTGACGATTACCCGCCGATTGTAGGAAGACTTTGGTAAGCGAAACATGCCAGTTATACGTGCTAGAAGACATTTCTCACAGTTAAGCGAGTTTGAGAGAGGCCTGATCATCGGGATGAAAACTGCAGGCTTGTTGACGCGCCGCGTTGCTCGCCAGGTGGATCGTTTGGAGTGTGCCGTTAGAAATTGTTGGGAGTAGTGGACACGAGAAGGTACCCACGTGCGGAAAACCGGATCTGGAGTGACCAGGAAGACCACGAGGAGAGAGGATCGAAGGATCGTGCGGCAAGCACTTGTGGACCCCACAGTGACTCGTTCAACGATACGAGCAGACGTAGGTGTAGCAATTGTTCCACAAATAATTTCCAGACACCTTGCAGAAGCAAATCTTAAATCCAAGCGCCCTTTTGTGCACTCCCTTTAACACCGGAACATCGGCAACTGCGTCTACAGTGGTGCCAAGCCAGATCAATGTGTAATGTCATAGATTGGCAAAAGGTTGTGTTTAGTGATGAATCCCGGTTTGTTATGGGGACAGATGATAACCGTGTACGGGTGTGGAGGCGCCCTGGTGAGCGGTACAATTCCCCCCACTGTTCTACGTCACACTGCCCGCACAGCTGGTGTAATGGTCTGGGGGCCATAGCCTATGATAGCCGGTTCCCATTAATTATGATGCGTGGAACCTTAACGGGCCAACGTTACGTTGATGTTATTCTTCGACCCCATGTAAGACCTTTCCTAAATGGTCTCCCAGGGGTAATTTTCCAGCAAGATAATGCTCGTCTGCATACAGCAAGAGTTGCTCAAGACTTCTACGTCATTTTCAGACTCTTCCATGGCCGGCCCGCTCCCCTGATTTGTCCCCTGTAGGGCACGTGTGGGATCAGCTAAAACGGCAGATGCCATCGTGTCACTCTGTACATGATTTAGAGTTGGCTGTTCAAGAGTTGTTGGCCCATCTGCCTCAGGACAACATAAGGTGTCTAATCAACTCAGTGCCGGACCGTGTGGCGGCATGTATTGCAGCTGGAGGTGGTCCAACGCGCTATTGAAGTTGCCCAGTGTTTGTGTCGTTGCACACCCTGTATTCGTTTAATTGTCTTGTTTTTGAGATCAAGTGAATTTCTCATCTGTGTCAGTATGTGTATTAAATTTCATTTCAATCCGATGCTTTCTTCTTGGGTCGCTATTTTCAATGTTCCTGAGTGTATTTATCGCACCCTGGGTTTCTTTATTCAAGTACCTATCTTCATATTTTGTGACCAATTGCAAAAGCTTAGTTCAAGTTGTTGGGTTTCTGATTTCTACATATTCCATGATTTGAGGTTCAAGGCGAGAAATTATGTGCACAATAAGTCTGTCCTCGGAAATATTTAGTTCTAATTTTTTGTAGATTTTCAACAGGTCGTAAATAAAGTCCGATGGAGCCTGACTCTTAACTTGATACGTGGAATAGAACCTTGCTTCTAAGTCAGACTTATTCCTAACAACTGGAAAATTTTCCTTTAACGCCTGCTTTAAATGTGCAAAATTCGTCGCTGTCCCCTGCACCAAAGAATATCCTATTACCTCAAACCAATCTAGAGCGCGTCCCCTGAGATGATCTTTTAGATATGCACAAGCCAAATTGGCAGGTATCTCATAGAATTTAACAGTATTTTCAATGCATTCTAAAATCCCACTACACATGCTTTGTTTTATCGAGCAAAACCTTACTGTCACCTGTATGGTGCTCAAAGCTACGGCTAACGACAGATGTCTCTTAGCCCTTTGCCAAGACGAATTTCGTGGGCTTTGATCATCAACTTCAAAATGCCACCTTTACCGATCAGGTGGCATTTGTAGTAACAACACAGGTTTTGAAATATCTTGTTGTTATGGCTAATGCCGCCTGTCTGACGTAGTCAGAACGAGGCTCACGAAATTCATCGTGGCAAGGGGCTAGAAGTACGCCTGCCGTTGGCCTTGAGCACCATACAGGTGACAGTACGAATTAGCTCGGCGAAATTTCCCGAAGGAACGATAGATGGCGACACCACCTCCACAATTTTGCCATGGAACTGAAGGGGAGAGAAATATTCTCCAGTCCCCTCCACTCACGATTAAGCCCACAAGATTTTTGGATCCACTGATTTAACGAACACGTACTCCGTGTGTACTCGGAGCGTATTTAGTGGCATCGGGCATCGAACCCAGGCCTTCCGGTCTGGAGTCCGATGCTCTAACCGCTAGGCTATTCACGGCCCTTGAAATATGTCAATTTGGTTATTCAAACATCAATCTTGCTAGTAAATACGTATTAAAATGTCGATGAATTTCTTTCAAAGGAGGTCAACCCGTGGCACGCGTGTCACAGTGGGGCATGATAGAGCTGTAACAGTGGCACGCGAAGACTTATTGGAAAATTTAAAAAGGCAAAGATAGATATCAATTTTTTAACAGTTTTATTGAAATGAAGTTGTATCAGACAAAAAAATGTCAAACAGTATTTCAAATAGATTAATTTTGAATAACAATAAAACTTATAATGTAGAAAATACTCCTTCATTGTTGTGTGCGCTGGCTGTCCAAAGGAAGTGCACTTGTGAGATTTCAGAACTTGAGGAAGTGCGTTTCAAAATATCTTGAAGAAAACAATGAACTGCCCAGTGAGTGTCTGCTACTCTCAAGAATAAAAACTGGCTTTGGGATTTAGCTTTTCTTACGGATACTTCGGTACACAGTTATCAACTTAAGTTTAACATTTCAAGGAAAATATTGTATTTTTCCTACCCTAATTGATCATATATCTTCTTTTGGGAAAAACTTTTACTCCTTTTTGTCTCGGTTTGGGAGAAAAAAAAATAACACATTTTACGTTAATGCAGTAACTATCAACCAAAGTTAATAATACTCCTAGTTGTAATACATTTAAAAATTAGTATCAATTTTGCAGAATTCACTCAGTGTTAAGTTAATGCTGATCTTTTCATACATCCTTTTTTTATAATTTCTCCTCAAGATGTTAATTGTTACTCACCTAAAATCCAAATCGGAATTATTGACCTACAACACCATGATATACTGAAAATTATATAAGTAATTTTATAAGAGTACGGGATCTCCGAAATGTGTGTGTGTGCTGAATTTCGGAAAGTTGAACCTACAAGCAATATTTCAAATTTACCCGATTGTCAGCATATTGTAGGTTTGGATTAACATATTTGTGAACAAATATTTTTTATTATGAACATAATAAAATAAAAATATTGCTAAAAAAACTAACTGTTACACATAAAACCACTTGATTTTGTTATCATCTTTGAGAACTAATCCTACCATAGATTACTTGAAAAAAACTAGAAAGTCCATAACCACATTAAGAAGGTACTGACTGTTTAATAATTATTTAGGATTAAATGTTTCAAGTTACTCATTTTTTAAAACCTAACCAAATGGATTTGAACCTGTTAAAAAGTTAACATTGTTAAAACATTGTTAAACATTGTTAAAAAGTTTATTAACAATGAAACCTAAGTTCGTACTTCTGTCTTATTTATTATATTATTTTTAAATTTCTAGTTCTTATATATAGACTTGCATAAAAAGTACGCTGTTTGCGTAAAAATTCCATGATAAGCCTATAAGTAACACTTTCTCACCTTTTCATAATCTTTAATTTGTTGGAAAAATTGGAAGTGACACGCACAATTTTTTTAATCAGATAGTGGTACTCTTCTCAAAAAGGTTAGTCACCTCTGCTTTAAATAAAAAATGTTGCCAAATGGCACGATATGCAGCCAGTCATAGTAAGCCATTCTCACTCAAACTCCAAAACAATAATAACGATGACAGCATTTGGCAACGTTTTTTATTTGACAAAGTTGGTGAATGGTATATTAAGTATAAGTACCGTCTTACTCTTATCATCAATTATACATTTATTAAAATACATATCAACACAAGTGATATTGGTACTTACATGTATTATTGGCCTTGGTGCACTTTAGAAATGGTCTCCTGCATGGTATGACCTTTGTACAGGGGGTAAAGTCTTTCTTTATCAGTCCCTGCTCTCTCCCTGCTTCTCCTGCTCATCTTCTGGACTGCTGGGGCATTTCCCTGGGACAGTTGTTTGGAGATTAAGACGTGGTTAGTGACATGATGTGGAAAGACCAAATGGACTTAGTGTAGGCTTTCCTACTCCAAGGGGATTTGAAACAACAGCAACATGTATTATCGCAACAATCGCCAACGTTCAAGATAACTCGTCAAGTTGGAGACCCCAATTTCACATGTGTTGTATGCACTGAATTGGCAATCCCGTGCTTCATTTCATATCATGTCGCCAATTGGTTGCGATAATATGTAAGTACCGTACTATTTTTCAGGCGCTTATATTTTCAATAATTCACCTAATTCAATATTCGAAATATGCTGTTTTCAAACCATTTTTGATTAAATAATTCTTTTAACTAAGACTTTCAAAAGTACGGTATTACGATACTTATGCAAAAAAGCATATGTGACGTGAAAATATCGATAAAATAATTGTTTGCGTTTTTCTTTTCCAGATCCAAGAAATTTGGAGTATTTTTCATCGTGTGCCTTATTTTTGCTTGCAATATGGCCATCGCAATAGTTACTTTTCAGCGAAATCTTCTTCCATTCATCCAGATGTCTTGCCCAGATAAACAGTAAGCTCAACTTAACTATCATTGACAAAATGTAGAAATCATGTAAAATGTATGTTACTTAGTTAATCTGCATACTGGTCAGATCCTATTTCACTCCACATCTTAATTTTCGCTGCAAATTATTATCCTCATATTGTATAGAACAGAAAAAAGAGCTGCTAACACACTTTGGCGCAATTTATTTTCTTTATTAAAGATGTGGGCTAAAATAGGGCTTTACCCAAGGAACTTTTCTCATTTATTTTGATAAACATGCTACCGTTAGAAAGATATTAGAGTGTAGAACAAAAATTCCAGTGGAACTATTCATAGGAACTGAATCAGTTTCTATAGTAAATTATCTTTATGTAGATCTAGAGCTTTATAGAAAACTGATATAGATTTCAAAGAGGATACAACACATAGATCATTATTTAACAGCCCAAACCTCTTGATCACTGGCGTAGCTAGTTCTGAGTGGGCCCTGCATCAAAATTCCTTCGGGGCCCCTTTTTTAGATATGAGAACCCTGTTAGTGGGACTGTAGATGCACATGATGAGGCCCTGTATCATTGATACGGCCCCGTAGATGCACTGTAGATGCACATGAGGACCCTGTATCATTGTATCATCCCTGCTCTGGATCTGAAAAGCTCAGGGGTGCGGTAGCATAGACGAGTAATCATCGTCCCGAACTCTTGACCAGTGTTGTTTCTGACTATTCGAGATTCAAATCATGCTGCAGCTAAAGGCTACTGTGTAGAGGGGTTAATGCATGTTAAAGCTGTCGAGGTTCAAAATTCTCACGTAGGCGTGATGTGGAAGTTTTGAGAGGGCAGAACCTGCTTAGAGGTCACATGTTCAAAAATATAAGATCCGCCGTCAATGTCCCTGATGTAATTTTGAAATGTGACATTAATAAACAATGAAAGAAAGAAATCTCAAAAGTTCAAACTCAGTTGTGAGTTTGAGTCCTGATTGCACCAGATTCATCTCGTGAGTATTTGCATATCAGATTATAAGGAATTACATTTCAGATTTCTCATTCGTCAAGGAAATTTAGAATGTTTTGACTGCGTACACTCAGCATCATCTTTATTACTTGGTAATGGCTCAACAACAAGGGCTATATTTCCTGTAACCATGAACAGAAATGTTAAGGTATCCGACTACGTTCAGAACCGTGATTTTGCAAAAGCGTGTAAATCAGTGTTTCTCAAACTGTGAGGCGTGCCCCCCTAGGGGACGTCATAACCCTACAAGGGGGGCGTGAGCAAATTGAAAAGTCGAAATCAAAAAATTATTTAAAGAAATTAATAATTTTCTGAAATTAAAAAACAAAATACATTTTAACATAGTAAAAAATAAAAAACACATTTACACTCATATAATACACTTATAAATACATCAGTACTGCTCAATGTGTATTTTATTAATTTAGCAATATTAAATTAAGAACGTTTAACAATTACCAGTAAACCCGTGGGCTCTTCATATGTAAAATTATATGCAAAAATTAATACTTGATGATTTGTCCGGTTTATAATTAATTATTTCAATGCCGATTAAAAATTACACGATTCTCTCCCCAAAACTACCCTTTAACACGTAGGCGAGCGTATGTGGTATATTGGGGGAGGGGGAGGTATATATATATATATATATATATATATATATATATATATATATATATATATATATATATATATATATATATATATATATATATATATATAAATATATAAATATATATATATATATATATATATATATTTATACACAGGAATAAATAAATAATTCCTCTGAAACAAGTAAATTCTCCGCAAACACTGTCAAGGTAATTTTATTGCATTCCAAAGCCATCGGAATAATTTTATGGATAGCAGTGCACAGAAAAGATCTTACTAAGGAAAGACGTATATATACGTCCAGGCCAATTAACGCACTAGCTGAGCGAGACGTTTATATACGCCGGCAGTATTTAAGAGATTAAAGTCAAATTGCGTCAAAATATAGCATTATTGAATGTAATATAACGTTATTGCATGAGGGGGGGGGGTGCGAAGAAAATTATGATTGAATATATATTGGGTCGCAAATATTGAAGTTTGAGAAGCACTGGTGTAAAAATGGATATTTGTGATATTTAGAGTCACTTCGATTAGAAAATGTATATAAAATTGTTTTAAGAATAATATACAATAAAAAGTTTATTTAAGTACAATATTTTGACAAAAAATGAACATAGAATGACCAATTTTCAAAATATTCTCCTTTTGTGAAAAACGCTTCTATTATAATAATGTTTTGCCTGTATATAGCTTAGACCTCTGTACAGAGGCTGCGCTTGAATTTTTGAAATATGTTACTTAGAAGTGGGTTTATCCATGTTTTACGACAACAAAGGGGAGAAATTTTAAGAAAAAAACGCCGATAGATATTTCAATGGGTTGTAACTCTGAAAATAATGAGAATTTTTCAAAAATCGTAATTGAGCCTCTGAACAGAGGTCTGAGCTATATACAGGCAAATTATTATTATAATCGAAGCATTTTTCACAAAAGGAGAACATTTTGAAAAAAGGTTATTCTAAGTTAATTTTTTGCCAAAATATTGCATTTAAATAATTTTTTTTGTCAAAATGTCCTTAAAACGATTTTATACATGTATTCTAATCTAAGTGACACTAAATATCATGAATATTATCCATTTATGCGCTTTTTTAAAATCACGGTTCCGAACGTAGTTGGATACCTTAATTAAAAGAACAATCATAAATTATGGAAACATAAAATTTGTCATTTTTCCATTACTTTTTATAAATTATTCGCGCTCCTGTATGAAGAATAATCATTTTTTTTAAAACAAAACAATTGCTTAAACATTTTTATGAAATAAGAAAACGATATTGTAAATTATTGCTTTTTTTCATGTTTTCCTAGTTATATAATGTTTTCTCTATGACTAGCTACTTTTTAAAAGAATACTAATTTGATCAATGTTCTAAATATTTCAGGAAGATTCAAGATACTATAGATTATGTGCATTTGCGTCCTTACGCCCACGCGGGACCCTTTTTCGTTGGGGTCATTTTAGGCGTCATTGTTTTACACATCAAAAGCATCAAATTAACAAAAGTAAGTTTTTTTTTCTGTCTCCTTTCAAAGTCAGTTAAAAATAAGTTACTTAAATTTCTTTCATTTATTTTATAAGGAGTGTTCAAATCAAAGTGATTCGAAGCCTCGCATGCGAACAGTTTTCAAAGTATTTTAGTGAAACAAATGTGACAGTGAAGGTGTATGTATCATGCATTAGCATGTGGAAGCAGATTAATGATAAGTGCTTTCGTAAGGACGTGGTATTGATTCAAAAATAGCTGGCGGGGATGCAACTGCGTCCAAAACAGATCAGGGAGCAGTAAAAAAAAATTAACATTGGAAGGGTTAAGCCGGTGGATATTCATTGCAAAATGCGTGGACATTGAGCATTTTTTGAAAATTATTTTTCAACATGCAGGAACCCGTATTACTACAGTTTAAGGAGCGGGCATCTTCATGCCAACGGTACACCAATACACTTGATAGGCTGCATAAAGCCATCAAAAACAAACGCCCCAGTTATCCTGTTGACAGGTGTCATCATCCTGCACGACAATGCAAGGTCGCATGTTGCTGAGGTGTGTGTAGAGGCACTGGTTCGTAAACTGTGGGAAGTCCTGGAACATCCAGCCTACAGCCCAGATCTGTCGCTTTGCTACAATCACATCTTCAAACCGCTGAAGAAAAGCTTAATGGGTCAACTTATTCATTCCGACGATGACAAAGTGTTGAAGTTTTGAACTGGTTCCATGATCAACCGACATCATTCTTCGCGGACGGAATTCACAACCTTCCTAAGCAATGGGACGCATGCCTAAACGCTAAGGGGGATTCCTTTTAAAAAACTTTGCATGCATTTCACTCATTAAGTATTGCTGTTTCTATCTCTGTATCTGTCCCTACGCATCTCATGGATACACAATTTGAATCACTTTCATTTGAATACCACTCATAATTTCATTACAATTTAGTTTTAATTTGAAAGGTTTACTAATTCATTCAGAAATTCATTTCTGTCACCCAAAAGGTTATTTATTTACTTTCATGATTTTTTTTATCTTTTCCTACAAAACTTAATAACAACTCATTCCCTTAGAAATTCTAGTGAAGCAAAATATTTTTGCTATGTGTAGTGCTTGGACTACTGTTGGCGGTGGATTATGAAAAGTTGGCGCGAATCGGCGCGTTTACGGATACGGTTTACTGTACTTTGGGAGAAGAAGATGATTAACCCATCTCGATCGAGCGAGACGGTGAGTGCAAGAGAGAAGATCTCTTGTGTTTTTGGAAGCGTGGAGTGCTTGACCAGGATTTGGTGTTAAGGAAAGCGAGTTAATTGGATTGAGAACCGACGCATAGCACGTGGTTTTGCTGTACTAAGAATAGAGTTTCTTGGGAGTGTTTTAACACGGAGGACTGTGTTTCTGAGGAGTGAGAAACGAGATAATTGTGCTGGCTGTCGAGAAGTAGTTGATTATATGGAGAAGAGTACAAAGTAACTGAGAATATATTACACTAGGTTTGAGCCAAATTCTTTAATACGCTGTCTGTTTCTCGCCAAATCAAATTTGGCAACATTTTTTCGTTAGCTTGTACGCATTAATAGCAATAAGCGAAATCTGAACGATTATCACCTTTAAAAATTCGTCTTTTATACTTTATTCTAACTATATATTTATTTTGGTACTTTTCCGTTTCGGGGGAAGGGGTGGTCATTAGCGACGATTAAATGTTCATTTCTTTCTTTTTTTTTGTCATATTGAACACTAAACACAAAATAAAGTAATAATCCCAATTCCAGATTCAATTCTTAAATCCTTTTATTGAGGAGGCATGAAATTCGTAATTGCTTCTAACATTGAAGGAAAAAGGTATTTTTTATACTATCAATTAACAAAGTGTTATTATTATTATTGCATTATTACGGTTCGTCGAAAAGGAAAAACACCATTACTTTTTAATTTGTTGTGTGATATAAAGTATTTGCTGAATTAATTTGTGATTTGTCTGTTGTATTAATATTTGTCATAACTAAACCTAATGTGGCACATGCAAGCACATCTGTTTTCTTAAAGCTCTTTGTGTCTGTTTCAATTTTTCTAGACGCAAAACGTTCTCGGCTGGTCAGGATCCATACTATTGGCTCTGACAGCATTGTACGGTGCCCATGATTGGAACATTGGTAACCCTCACGGACCGCTACTGACCTCCGTGTTCGCTTCCATGCATCGAACAACTTTTGCTATGTCGGTGGCGTGGGTGGCTTTCGTCTGCATTACCAGAAACGGAGGTATGTATAAATGCCATTTCTAAATTGTCAGGAAATAATGTGAAAATTATTATTGTGGGATAAAAATGTTAAAATAACATTAAATTTGTACTTTTATAGATGTTAGAAAGTAAGGAATAGTTAATTTCTGCCCTCAATCTATTATTTTGGATTCAGATCACGTCTTAAGTGCTCCAATACACTTGTTGAAGTTTAAGCCGTTGCAGCCCAATTAGAACAATATTTGAACCGTCACATCTGGTAAAATACTATTAATCCAGGAATTAAAATAATCCAATCAATAATCCTAATTTCCAATCAATAGGTCTATTGGAAATAATGGGTCCTATATAAATCGCTAAAAACTTGTTTGCATTTAAAAAATGAATAATTCTCAATTAATAAAATTTAAGCATATATAAAACAGACTGCTTCCAACGAAAATAGCCTTATATGTTTAGAGCTAGAATTAAATTTTTTCAAATAAATTTGATTCGAAAACGTAAATTGATGTGGAAGCGAGGTAATGCTAGAGCCCATGTATGTTCAAATTTCTGCAAAAAAATTGAAATTTCAAATGAATGTATATATCTACTTGATCCTTTCGAGGGCCATTTATTTCTCTTTTGAATTGTTCACAGTTTGTTATGTTTTATAAACAATTAAATGACAGCATTTAAAGAAATATATTTTATTTTGTTGAACTTTATGTTTACATTTAAATTATAGAGGTGGGAAGAATATTTCCTAAGAAAACACCCACCGTCAAGAAGAAAATTAAATTTAATGGGGATTATTTGCCATGAAAAGATGAGAAGCATGTTGTAATGCACAAGGGGACATTACTTTATGCACACATGTAGCGGGTCCTTTTTTTCTTGTCCCTTTCTGTTACATTTCCTACACCGTCTGTAGTTGAAAACTATCTTTGACTTATGATTTCCCGCACTGGCTAAGCACACATCATCCGGAACTACAAATTGCTGTGCTTGAAAGCTAGCATGACATCCTTTCCTTTTTCTTGAGGAATACCCGTCTATTAGCTGACGAGCATACTGAAATGTTATATAATCTAAGCTCTGTTACTTTTGTTCACTTGCCACAGTATGAAACCATTCATGATGGCAAAGGCCAATAAGAAAATAAAAGATACGTTGCCACCATTTTACAGATCTTCTTCCAATTTGATATACATTTCCTTTCTTCGATAGAAGACATCAACCCCTCCCATTACATCGTTACATACAGCGACAGCTTCTGGACAAGGTACTTCTTCGTTAGTACCATCTTTTTTTGTCCGATTTTCAGATGTTATAACAGCTGGATTATATGCAGTAGCACAAAGCTAAAGTGAGAATTAGTCTTCCCATCGTTATAATAGCATGGCCTATATACTATAATGGGCTTTGCGTTTCCCACAGGTGCATTTTGTAAGTTCATGTAGATGGGAAGAAATCTCTTCCCAAGACAAACGAATGGGTTAAAATATTATTTGTAATGGATGTTTAAATTATTAAAAGTAGATGCTGAATTTCCATGTTGTGTTTCAGGACCAGTAGATATGCTTTTATCTTCAACCATGCTGGCACCAGCGGGTAAACTTACCTTCATGATCTTTATGCTGCATAGTCTCATATTTTGGGTACGGAAAGCCACGGTGAGAGAAAGGCTTTACGTCAGTCATTATAATCTGGTAAATTTTTTATCATCTCTTCTTGTTTTTAATGCAGTAGTTTTTGTTAATGGAGAGCATTGTTTGGTTTTTTTATATCATGACCCACGTAAGGCAGGGTCGCTTTTAGGCTTAGGCCTGTGCCCAGGACGCAACAGATTGGGAGCGCCAAAAATTGGAGAGCGAAAAAAGAAAACAAATCAAAATTGAAGCAAACGTACTATCACTACGAAGATAATAAAGTGATAAGCGATGAAAAAGATAATAATTAACAATTAGAAAATAGTCCATGCAGAATGTGTACAATTTACTGTAATTACAAACGGTTTGATTAATTTACTGTACAAATTTACAAAAGGCTGGTTCGTTCGTGATTTTGTAACATAAGAAATGAACAAGAGTGGTCAAACCCTGCCCCTCTCCTTCCCTTATGGCTACCGGTTGCCAGTCTGTGGCACGGTGGGTTCATAGGAGGTGGCTAATGGAATGGCTCTTCAAAGAACATAAGCAAAGAAAGGAAAAAGAGTTGTTGTTGTCGTGGGTTTTTTATTCTGGGAACATATGAAATACAAGTGAAAAAGAACAGAAAGCATACAATACAACAGAAGAATATACACATGTATTACAGATAATATATAAATATATATTATCTGTAATAAATATATAAATATAATATATAAATATATATTATCATATAACAAGAAGGGGTGCATTGCTTTCCTTTCGAGACGGGAATCCATTACAGGTGAAAGACCGACTTCTTTCCCGAAGAAGATACAACCATGCCTTACTCGGGATTCGAACCCGTACCCACTCGGTTACAAGCGAAGGGTCATATCCACCATACTGACTGGGAGACAAGAGAAAAGAGTAAGAACCACCCCGAAACAAAACTGGCAAGGTAAGAACTGAAGAAGGAGGATGCTTTGGAAATAGTGTGTGTGAGTATAACAATTTGAAATGCCTAGGCCACCGGGGAGGTTAACAACAGCCCTGAAGTAAAGTTAAAGGTTCCCTCCCCCGACAATTTATATGAGGAAATTGTCTTACTTTGAAACTTTGAAACAAAAAACCAAGTGACCGTTGAACTCCAATCCAGAAATAATTCGATAAAAAAAAGTTCCTTTGGAAGTAAGGTCCTCGCTGTAGTACTACAATGTCTAATATAGATCTGTTATTGTGTTACTTACCCACCCTATAGACAATAATATCAGAGATTTGGCTCCATTCTATCCTAATTTTGAGAGTAAACATTCCAAGGGTGGTGCGGGGACATCTTACCACCAACCACATGAAAGGATTTACGGCTCCCAGAATATTTAGATTGTCTCCATGATGCACTGGCACTATACATTTACAAACCTCCATGACTTCTCCGGGACTCAAACCTGAGCCCTTCAGCACAGCAGTCAGCGTAACTAACCAGTATCTCATCTGGGCACAAGTATCCAGATTTAATGTAAGAACAGAAATGAACGCGAAATATTAATTATGTCAAAAATATGCTTAAATATAGATGTCCCCCCCCAAATTTTTTTTTCCAACGAATGCTAACACTGTAATTAAAAATAAAGACATTGTTCCGAAAGAGAAATTTTTGCAGCGTATAGTCATTGCCATAAAAATTTGCGTACTAAGAAAAAATTGCCAAAATAAAACGAAATATTTCACATGTAAGCACTATGTTGATGTAAGTGATTACAAAATCAAAGCAAAATGATCATTTACTGTAGAAAAAATTACAAATGGGTACCCTGTTGGCCACATTTAGAATGAATTTGTAATACAGTGGGGTATTGAGACAACTCCCGTATGATATCCTGTAATATCTCATTCCACAGTTGTTGAAAACATGCCTTTAATTCGGTCAAACTCATAGGCTGTTCTGTTTACTGTCTTAAATGATCTCAGATATACTCGATCAGTGACAAATCTAAGGGTCGAACAGGCCAAGGAAAGGTGGAAATGAGTCAATGTCAGTCCTGTTAAACCCTTGCAGTGTATGTGCGAACACTGTCCTGTTGAAAGATGTCTCTTGGGTGGCCAGGACCATGAATGACAACACCTATGACAGAAGAATGTTACGAGCGCACCTCTGGGCTGTCATGGTTCCATAGATCAAAATTGGAGGTGCCATGTGTCGTATGCAATGGCACCTCATATTGTTGCGGTGTACTCCATAGTAGAGTGGTGTGCTGCTGTACAACGAAGGCAGGACTGACCACAGAGCCCAGTTCACCACAGGGCCTCTACACATGTACATGATTGTCATCACTGCCCAAATTGAATCTGATTTCATCACTGAAAACAAACATATTCAGTTTCAATTCAATCCCTTCGAGGTCGACAGCCATCCAGACGGAGGCAATGGTTAACATATGTCAATGGCAGTACACGTAGTGGGCACCGTGATAGCAACTGTCCTTCAGACAGGAGCCTTGCGATGGTATGGGCTGACACAGAGAGCTGCAGTAAAAGTGCTGCCTGTGTATGGATGATGGACAATGTTGCAGTTGGCGCTATGAGTGCTTTTCGTGTGATACGATGGTTTTCTCGACAGTGTGTCGAGAGCGTCCCGATACTGGTCACCGTGTAACAGACCTCCATCTTGTCCACTGGTCCCAAACTTCCTCACAGTAAAATCAGAACAGTTTAGGGGGCGAGATACTCACCGAACCACCAAGTTCCCATCATCTCTATGATTTTTTTTCGCTCTCGAACTCTGACAGCTGCTCAAGTTGTATCAGATAAAGGTATAATGATACCTCTAGTTAAAAAGTATTTATCTATAACAAATTAAATTTTTTATAATCCAAGGAGAACGCCCTTTGGTGGCATTACGCGATGCGCACTCACATTGTATTTCTAATCATTTACGTATTTGCTTGACACATACCTCCATGCCAAATTTCGTCACAAATTTTTATGACAATGAGTGTTATTCGTTAAAATTTCAAAAATAAAATTTAATTCTCCTCTAATATCTTTCAGCTTTATGATTACATTGGTAACATTGTGTTTACTGTCATGATATCCATCCCTTGCTACCTTCTCGTGGAAGCTCCAGTCACCAACCTGGATTCCTTGTTATTCTCGGAGAGGAAAAAGGAAGAGGAAAGTCCTACAACTCAAGAAAAGAAGGAGCATTTACCAGGAAATATAGTCATTCATAATTACCCTCATAATACTCCAGCTGCGACAGAGAACATTATTAAACCTTGCACCAGTGGCACTCAAAACATATTCATTGGCTGTCTTGATGCTGATGCTAATAATGCAAATTATTATAAAACGGTTATACATATTAAATCTGATTTCAAAAATCGTTGAATTTAAATCAACAGCATGTAACTTACTCACTGAAAATTAGTACTAGAGTATGAAGCTTCTATTTTTTCTCTTTTGCTTGAATAATACATGGTTTTAGTACTATTGCCATTTTTACAAGTTGATTTGGAACTTCGATTGTGCACTGATTCGAAAGGCCGATGAACATTTTCTGTTGAAGTTTTTGTTCTTGGACACAATCTTTGTTCTTTATTTCTTTTCCTATACGTGTTTTCCTGTTTTATGCACCAGTGTTGTACCTGTGTTGCTTTTTTAAATGTACATTTATTTTAATCTAGGAAAAACTTGTTTTTTAGTTGTCTCTGCTATTTCAGGATAATTCTTATGTCGGGAGAAATCCAAGGTTTGTTTTCTGTTTAGTTTCAAATATCATTTTTTTAAGTTTGAATTTGTAGAGCAAAACTTTTGCTTGTAATGCATTTTTGTACGGATGTTTTTGTTCGATTACTATAGTTTGTCGTATTCTATGTTGCCAATTTTTTTATTGTTTTTAGCACAGTTTTTTTATTTATTATATGAACAAAGTAGCAAAGGTATTCTTTCACGAAAAACATTTATATGAATATTTCAGTTCTATAAATTATTTATAATTTACAGGACAATTAAAAGTAAAGTTCCACTTTCAAAATGTTGTAAAAAAAGAACCACTGGTTAGAATGACTTCAAATTTGAACTAAATATACTTGAAAGGGTAAAAGGCATGTCATAAGAAAAGATGAAAGTCATAAGAAAGTCAAAGTCTATCAATAGATGGCTCTTCTATTGCTAGACTTGAGCAAGACATGTTTTTTCCGCCAACAAGGCGAAACCGACAAACAACACAGAGGAGAGTCTTAGGAGTCCCGTTGTAAATGACTTCAAGTCAGCTACATTTGCAATTGGGCCACTGAACACAGAGTTTTTAAGATAGCCCCTCAAATAGAAGTCGCAAGGATTGAAGTCTGGTGATCTCGAAGGCTAGGCTGTTGGAAAATGACGGTTGATCATTCAATCCTTTTCGAAATGTCTCTTGAGCATTTGCATCACTGATAGCAACAAGGAGCAACATCTATTAATATATTTTAAAACTTTTTTGTTATGCCACACCGTTCCCCATCTTTTCAAATATATTCAATTCAAATTTGAAGTCATTCTGAACAGTGGTTCTATTTTATAGCACGCATTTTGAAAGAGGAGCTTCAATTATAATCACCTTGTACTTTACTTCTCAAATGTATTTTTAAATATTTCTCAGCATTTGAATATAGTGTTTTATTTTTAGATTTGAATAAGGCAACAAAATTTTTCTCTCACAAGCCATCTTTATAAGCACATTTTATTCAGAGCTTCCTCTGTCTTTGTCTTTGAATATATAATTTTTTAGTACTCGATGATCTTTTTTTCTGCTTTATTTGATGGAAACAAAAAACATTTTTGTTTCATCTGTGACAGTATTCCATCTATTTTGTTCTTTCATATTTTGCGTTTTCCTTTTAGTGCCACTTTCGTCAAATATTCAGTTTTCTCTCTTACACGTGTAACTTCTGAATTATTTTTTTTTATCAATGAAAACTACTGTCATTTTATTTTTTCTTAAATTAATCTAGTATCGAACCACAAAGGTAGAGAATATTTTCACTTCCGATACTTACAGCAAGAAATAAACTAAGAAGAAACGATCGAAATAAAAATAAATTTTCTCACTTGACTGGAGTTTCAAATATTTCTATGATGAGATCGTTCGAAATTGAATCTTATTTTTTTAAAGTTGAATCCAAGAATTGTTGGCAGAAAAAGAATGCACTTGAAAATGGTAGAAATATATATTTTATAACGATTATTAATAACTAATAAGTTATTCCCTCCTTAAAAAAGAACGATAGTTTTGTATGTCATACTAGTAAAAAATAATAAGAATGCCAAATTTAAAATTCTTGAAAATAATTTCATCATTTGCTCTTTTAAAAGCAGTAGACAAAACGAAAGCCTTAAAAATATAGAAAATAAGTAAATATAATTACTATATTAAAATATTTGGACTTGAAAAATTTCATATTCAATGTACAGAATTTCATCTTTTGTTCTTTTAAAAGAAGCGAACAAACCAAAATTTAAAAAATAATAATTCCAAGGAAGTAGATATAATTATTGTACCAAAATATTTTATAATTTTTAATAAAATTAGTTATTTTCTTAAATTTTTTTTACAATTTAAGATAATTAACAAATCTATTATCTTGCTATCGTAACTTTCAATTTATTTGTATCAATTGACGTTTTCATATAAAATTGCTTATTTTTAGTATTTTATTGGAATGTATTGTTTTTATGTGACATTATTTGTATCAAATCTATCTTACATGGGAATAATAAATATCCAATTTAAATTAGTATTTAAATTCAATGAATTTATCCCACAATTCAAAAACAAAAATGTACCAAACTAAGATTAAATAAACGCTTTTAATCTGATTATACAGGGTGTCGCAGGATGATTGGGAAAAACTTCAAGGGGAGGTAGGGAACATCACATGGATTCAGATTTGCCCTGCAACTCATAATTAGAAACGTCTTCGTACAGCGAAAGGTGTTGTTGTTCACAAGAGCACATTTAAAGAAACAAACCTGAATTACCGTAGTCCTTTAAACTATCATCGCCCGCAGAGGAGAATGGAACGTTTTACAAACATTAAGCTGGCGAATATGCATCTGATTTTCAGATTGGCAGAAGGAAATGCACGAGCAGCAAAAAGATCGTATCGTGAAAGGTACTCACAGAAAGAAGTAACCGGACCACCGGATGTTTGTTAATTTGCAACACTCTATCCCTTATCTGGCACTGTAGATGGTGAACTTTTTCATGCTGAGAGATGGAAGCTCCTGATTGTCTGAGGCAATCGTTCGAAAAAGTTCGTTTTGATTATGTGATTTTGGGTGCATGGGAGAGAGCTGAGTGCTCACTCTCTTATTGGTTCTTAGGATGTGCGGAAATTGACTCTCATTGGTTGCTCAAGGGTCTAGGAAAGTAGTATAAGATAAACAGGACGGGGCGCTTGTCCAGCAGAGTGAGATACAAAAATACAAGATTAGAAAACGTTAAATTTTACAAATTAAAGGTGCAATAAATAAAAATTAAACTGTCAATATAAAAATTACGGATGATTGTAAGAGTCGAGAAGAATTCTTCTCGGTCTTTTAGTATTAATATTAGGGTTATAATCATTAAGATTTAACATGTTAACATTATTGGTATGAGGAAAAGAAAAAGAATTCAAACTTTTGAAAATTGTGGCAACTAATTCAATTGTTCTCGGCAATTTCCCACAATTCAAATAAAAGAGTTTTAAACCGAAACAGAGCGTTAAGCGGGGTCTTACTGTATTGATTTTAATGGCTTTCCGGAAGTCATCGTTTCTCATATAACGAACGGATTTGACAATCCTCCGAATAATAGAATTTTGCTAGGTATCTAAAATATTAATATCAGATTTAGTGGCGTGTCCCCATACTGGGCAAGTGTACGCTATAATGGGACGCATAACGGCTACATAGAGAATCATTTTGGTTTTCTATACTCAATTGAGAATTCCTGGAAATAAAGCGGAATAATTGAAACATTATTCTCCAGAATTTTTCTAGCGCGTGCAGGATGTGTTGTTTCCATGTAAGGTGCCTATCGAAAATATTTCTGAAATATTTAGTATCATGAGACCACTGTATTGGTGTGTTGTACATGACTATTGGAGAAGAATTTGTGTGTTTGTTTTATATGAGGTCTGGTGCATTCTTTTTCAAACAGCACTGGGTCATTTTCGTCTTATGAACAGGAACTGAGCCCTGTTGAAAAGTCCAGCAGTTTCCATTGAACAGGTTTAAGGCTGTGGCGTAAAGAAGAATATTAGGCCCCTTTCATAGTCAGGTTATGGGCCCCAAGCCAGATCTTACAAATGATTTCAAAACCATAACATAACTTAGGCTTTGGGTCCTCTAGAATCCTGCCCCCCCCCCCCCTTCACGATGCGGGGACGTACGTTACACCACTGAGTTCAGGGAATTCATTGTTAGTTCTATGATAGTGTTTTACTGAAGTTTTGCATTAGCTTTCACTCCTTTCTCAAAAAAATTAATCTCTGAGACTCCTTCATAGCTGACACCCCCACCCTAAAGACTCAAGTTCTTAAATGTCGTGATCTTGCTCATATATTTCTATGAGCTCGTCAACTGTCTGCTTATGACTGTGGGATTCCAGTAGTTCTTGAACGAGGTCACTATCCACTTCTAAATTTATTTGCCTTGCAAGATCAGTAACTTCTTCAATCCCATCATCAGGCTCTGTCATTGATTCTCCCTAAATTTCTGTAATGGCGGGGAAAAAAAGAATCAACGAGATTTGATAATCGTGTAACTCCAAATTTGTGTAAGTCGAAGTATTACTGTAATTATAACTGATTCTTTAGAACCTTCATTACATTTATCCCAATGACAACAACTTAAACCTAAATATGTAATCGAATTTCACCATTTGGAATTGCGACCTTTACGGAGTTTCACAGTTATATGGCACTTTTTAAATAAGAGTTTAAAGATCCTGTGTTACATAAATATACAAAAACGTGAAAAAGACAGAAACACATACAGACATAGTTTCTACAAAATAGTATTTTATTGCAGTATGAAAGATCGAAAATATTAAATATCTCAACCACAGTTGCAACAGTTTTTATCACAATATGGCTCACGCATTTGCAGATAATGCAATGCATAACACTTCGTAATGCCTTTACAACAACACGTCGACACTCTCAACCACAAGACAAAATACACAAAGACTATTACACTCACCAACAAAATGCGATCAACACATATATCCCGAAATGATTAAACTTAACTTTGTATAATAGATATATATATAAGTTATACTCTTAAGAAATTTACAAAGGGAAAGAAAAATTATTTTTTTCGAATTCATTTTACAACATATTTATGCATAAAGTGTGAATTTCAATCAGTATTTTTAGTTTCACAATCTGCCAAATGAGAAATAACTTAAAAAATGCAGAGTAAATAAAAAAATAAATATTCCACATATTTAAGTTAAAAATATATAAATATATTTATTTATATTCAAAAAAAAATGTACACATAATAGTAGTATATATACAATAAATATACAATCAATAAGTTATTACTTGACTATTCGTACGTAAACCTTTGACATAAACATGAACAAATTCCATAAATTCTGAACATTAATTGATTTTTGAAACATTTCCAATCCAAAAGACTTTTTATAAGCATCATTATTTATTGAGTTGTTCAAATACATTTTAAAGACATGTAATACAAGGTTACTATTCAAGAGTTTAATGTCAATTATAAGAATTCTTGGCTGGTACTTTCGTGTTATAAACCTTCATTAATATGTTTCATTCAAAAAACGTCACCCAATGCTGCGATATGTAGCCAATAGTGGAAGACCATTTTAGAGCATGTCTCGAAACAGTAATAATGATGACAGTATTTGGCGATGTCTTTTCATTCGGTGAAATTGGTCGATGGTTTAATACGTAAGTGCTCCATTGCTTGATCATGAAATACATTTTGGAACATATAGAAAAGATCAAAAATGGTTTAGCACCGAAAAAAAACATTTTTTAAATTGTACGTAGGAAAGACTAAACTAGATAGGCCCTTAAATAAAATGATAGGATAAAACTACTCAGGATAAACCTTAGGATAAAACTACTCATCAGATACAATCGGTACTTTTCCATTTCGCCGGCGCAAATCTTGCCAAGCAAGCTTTATTGGCGACAACTAGTTCTCATTGGCTTTTCGTCTGTTTTTATAGTATTATAAAAAATACGCTACTGATAAGAAAAACCCTCGACTTCCTTTGAAAATAGGTTGGTAAAAGGTTACCAGCGGGAATATTTCATTTGGCGTTGGTTATATCATTTTTGACGACTTTATCGCCTGCACCGGCGAAACGGAAAAGTACCCATTAATCTTTATAAAATACGAAAACGATAGGTGGAAGGATGTAGAATTAAACATGACGACATGAAGTGAGTGATGGCAACTATATACAAAATTCAAAATATTCCATTTTTTTAAATTTTGCATTTTGTATAACGAAAATGAATATCCAATTGAAGAAATTCCATTTCTGTTATTTCTTGGAAACTACTCTGCAGTGCTTGCAGATATTCTTCACGAAAAAAAATCAGTTGTTTTAACAGTATCAAAGTTTCATTTGATAATAATGAACCTATAATAAGATAGATTAGCTGAATTATATTAAATGCCATGGGCTAAATTCACGTGACGTCATAGTCATATGATAACTACACCCACGTGTTTCCAAGTTATTTCAGGCTTTTATAACACCTTTTCTTAGACATCCTGTATTACTTCACATGCGCAAATTAATCAACTTTTCTCATAACGGCTGTTTTTGCCTAATGTTGCAAAATATAACCCAAATTCGAAACACTTATACAAGTAGAAAAAAAATTTATAACACTTTTCTTTTAACTTCATCATCATATGTGAACAACAATATGCTTTAGTGTATTAGTTATTAAAATATGATTTTATCAGTTTTTTCTCGTTTTCAACAATCTCCATATTTTGTCTCCTGCATTCTACAAAGCAAATGAATATATATTGAGTTGGCAACTAAGTTTCCACTATTTTTTTTTTATTTTCAACTTTCCGCAGGGCGCAGTGTTTTAAATCGTTAAAAAGAGTTAATTTACGTCAATTTTTTTTCAGTACATTAAAATGGAATGTCAACTTGAAGAAAGAAGCCGTTTCGACACTTCTTTTTTGCTTGGTATCCTATTAGTTTGAAAAAGTATTTCTTAGGTGTAGGGCCATTAAAATAAAGAAATATAAGTATTGAGGAAAAAGGAATAACACACACACACACACACACACACACACACACATATATATATATATATATATATATATATATATATATATATATATATATATATATATATACTATAGATATATAAAACTGGAGAATTTTAAGAACTTTTTTTTTTCTTTTTCAAACTTATAAATATACTTTAATATGTTTTTTGAAGAATAAAATTTTCACGATAATTTGAGTATGACAAATGGGATACCTACAAAACCAACAGAAAAATCTAATAAAATTTAAAAAACTTGCAACTCTTATGTAATAAATCCTTTATAGAGTAACAAACAGGATCTAAGATAGTTATATTGAGTCACATTTTATAGTCATTTAATCTGAAAACATAATGCAATTTTGACGAAAAATCTTTAACACCAAACTCTCTCGAATGCTTATAAAAAAATTTATTTCATAAAATATTGTTTTATCCTGTGGTTTGTCAGATTTCAGATGAATCAAGAAGTACATAAATGAAATTTAAATTGCATTATGTGCGATGTATATTTATTTATGGGCTGTTTTTCACCACATTGAAAAATTGCTAAAATTTATAAAAATATTTTTAAAAAAACAATAGGTGAGATAGGTGTTATTCATTTAATAATTGTGACCCTTTAAAGCTATTTATATAACTTAAAACACCACAAATAAAACTCTCCTACAAATCAACTTTTGAAAAATTGGTCTCCGAACCTAGTCCGGTGTCTTAATCAAGGTTCTAAGGCCGTAAAAGCTGCTCGCCACATTTCATTTGTGCAGCGTATGGAGGGGGTGCCATAGCTGAAAGAATCACTCGTGATTGGTATGCCAAGTTCTAAATTAGAAATTTTGACCTCAAAGACGCACCTCGTTCTGGCTGTTCAGTTGAGTTCGAAGAGCGATTTAACCAGCTTTTGTTCGAAAACTCGCGCCAAACAACAAAAGAACTGGAAGAGAATATGGAATGCTGCCACACACTACTGTAGAAAAGCATCTTCAATCCATGAATAAGGTTCATGAGCATGAAAAAAAGGTTCCACATGCTTTAAGTTACAACACCCAAACGGCGGGAACATAGGTGCCAACCCAATGCACATATATGTATACTGATCGTAACTTAACGACAATTACGCACATTAGGATATTTTTTTATCTTATTGACTTGAATAACCTTTTTTATCTGGATATTTTCGGGCAATTTTTAAATCAGAAAAGGAATTTCAAATATAGGCCTGTTTTTAAACATTGGGCATGTATAATTTTAAATGGGCTCAATTCATATGACGTCATAGTCACGTGATAATGATAACCAAGTGTTTTTAGCCAATCAGTTCAAAATCTCACGAGACGTCATAGTCGCATAATAAAAGCAATCACGTGTCCACGCGTTTTGTTGTTGCCAACTTTAAATTTTTTCAGAAACTTTCTCGTAAAAAAATCGAAATTCGTCAACAAAAATAATTGGCATAGGTAGACAAACTGCCTTTGATTTAAAAGTACATGTATAAAATAAGATTTTTTTTTAATTTTAAAACCTTTTGATGACATTTATTTTTTTATAACATTTTTGAACATTTTTACCCAATTGTAAAATTTCAAATTTTACCAAAGTTTCATAAATAGAATAGGTAGAATTAGTTTCATAAATAAAATTAGTTTCATATCTGTTTTGAATTCAATGGAGAACACATGTTTGTGTTTATCATGCGACCGTCATGAATTGAGCCCATTAAAGACAATGGATTCGAGATCTTCTTCAAATGATACAAAATATAACCAATATTTCACTAATATAGTCTCACCAGGAGAAATCTAAAATATTGTTGTGTATCTAAGCAAATAGTTGCCTTGATACATTTTGCATTAATTTTAGACTATAGCACTTAGACTGAATATAGTTCTGGAGTGTTCATATATGATCTACCCTGCTCACCGAATACGCAGTTCTGCAGTCTCATCACCAAGATGAAATCTTTTACATAGTTCCTATGTATTCTAGAATATTCCCATCAACCTCAGCGTTCATAAAACAGAGTCCTGCTGCCTTTTCTGAGGTTTCTTCAACAAATGACTGATCCAGAAACGAATCCCGCGCAACGGTTGCTTGGACAAACTAGCGAGTTGCTCGATGAAAGAGTTGCTCGTTTTATAATTGTTTATGGAATTCTCTTGTCATGAGTTGTGCCAGTGGTACTTGGAGGTATCGTCCACCATGATCTTCCACAAGAGCTTCGGGGGTCGGGGGTCCCGACCCGCGACCGGTTCCCCCACCACTTGCCAGATGAGACGAGCAAGTCGCTGAGTGGTCGGTTCTGCTGTGCAATCGCCTTGCGTGAGGGGCAAGAATTTTGGTTCGTTATTTAGTACGGGAACAGCGTGACCACAGAAACTCATGCTGAAATTGAAAGGGAAGATTAATGTTCAGAGGGAAATAAAACTCTAATGCGTGTCTAATACTGTTTAATTTAGTTAAAAAAGTTGTTTCGTAATAATTTAATATCTTGTTCTTACTTACGTATATAATTTATACATACATTTAAGTTCCACAGTTGATACAAATGCATATTTAGTTTTAAAAAAAACACACCACATAATAGTTTACTCATGCATAATTCGCAAATTATTTTACATTTGCATGTCCAACATAAATCATAGGTTAAAATAAAAGTTCTGAGTTTTTCATGCCAAATTTGATATTTCTTTTCCTTTTAGTTTGATAACGAATTTATTTTGACAACTCCTTTTTGTATCCCGAGTTTTCTGATAATCCTTAAGATAACTTGGTGATCTATTTTCAAAAAAACGCCAAAATCGCCAACTTGCCCCCCACTCTTCATTTAAACCGATTACGCTCGTTTGGTTGTGTTATGTTCGTATAATATCAGTATATGAATTGTTTAGATCAACTAATATTAGAAAATGCAATTAAATTTAATTTGTTTAACTCCTTTGCCTCAAATAAGGAAATCTAATTCATCATAATGTAACGAAAATAAACTACGTGTAACGAATATAAACGTGGCTTTTTACAAACTACACAACAAAACATGAATGTCGGTTTATTTGTGACCCCTAAAATATAATAATAACAATTAGTTTCCTAACACCTCAACTTGAACTAAAGCAACACCACCGTTCAAGAAGGATAAAAGGTTTTCGAGATAGGGAGTGCTCTTGAGTTATATGACTTCTGCAATGTCAAGTCAAGGCATTATTGCCAGGTTTTGCATCATTTAGAACCGATTCATGTCGTCTGACAAATCTCAGGGTGCCTATCTGAGCACAATTTTGTTAAAATATATGATATCGCACACAAAGCTTGTTGTTTGTAGCCGATCGCATTGTGAAAGAGATTTAGCTTGTTTGTTATGCATTGTAATCTCTAAATTTATCTTTTGACAAAATCGTTTGTTATTTTCCTTTTGATTTAAATTTTGCTAGGTTTCCTTACAAGGGGGAAGGGTATTATTTTTTAATTTTCTGTTAATATTTTTAGCCAATTATCACTATATAAAAAGAGTTGCACGTACTAGAGTTTTTTGCTTTTAATTAACTAATGCAGGAGTGGGCAAATAGCTCCCCCCAAAACAGTCAGAAAATGTTCTGTATATTTGGGTCGACATATTATCCTTGCATGGTGATTAACGAGAACAAATATAGATGCTAATTGGCTGACTTTAATTTGCAGGCTGTAATGAAAATTTCATCAAGCTATTTCCTTCCTGATTACAAAAAAGTTGTAGAAAAGCGTGTTAAGGTACATTTGACTCATTAAACGGATTCTAAAATTAAATGAGCTTGCAGCTACCGATATGAAGTTAGCACAGCAAATAAATTGAATAATCCTTCTCGCACAAGTTTGCGGGTTCAACCCCCTACTCAAGTCGGTGGATTTTTCATGATGCAGAAAATCGACAGCGTTCATGTTGTATGATTGTGTGACATGTTAAAGATCTATAGAGTCCCTGTTTGGCTTGGGAGCTCTCTACAAAAAGTAAATTCTTAGGATAGTTTCCCATCGTCAGGCTCAGGAGCCTATATGGAGAGGAAACAGGACACTAAAATTATATTGCGGCGATTGGCATTCCACCTACATAGTCCCGTACTAAAAAGAGATACCAGTTACCTGGGAATGTATTAGGTCTGCAATGGTAAAATACCAATCCGCAGCCACATTTGAAAAGTAAATAAATAAACTGAATTAAACTGTCTTTTCTTTCTTTAATTTGTATTTATTGATTTTTATGATACAATTTTTCCATTTCTGAGATTAAAAGTTGACTCATGAATGCAATTATTTTAAAAAAGAAGTGGTCTTCAGGTTTCCTCCGCTTTCTCAATGTGGTTCTCCGAGTCAAAACAATTGCCCACCCCTGAACTAATGCATACTTTAAAAATACAAATATTATCAATAATAGAAGCAAATGCGCGAAAATGGTGATTACATTTATAATTTAATGACAAAAATGTTTTTTAATGCCTTTTCGCATCCTTCAAAATATTTTGTATAGTTTCTTTAAAACATAATATTAAAAGAAGTATGTTATCCCATTCAGAATTTAATTGTGCCCTTGGTTGCCTAGGGATCACGGTAACGGACTCGTGGCCTGCGTGTCATGAATTCTAGCCCAGAACCGTCGAAGACTCGCTGTGTAGGGGGTGATGCACGTTAAATCTGTTGAAGCTCAAATGTCCACCAGTTGGTATGGAGTGGAAGTTAGGAGAGAGGAAGCCAGCTCAGGTGTCGTCCTCGCACGTCACTTGACCATGGTTCAAAATTACGAGGTCCGTCATCTTTAGCCCTCGAGTAATTTAAATAGTGCGACGTTAATATTCACTCATTCAGAACTTAATTTTTAATAGTTGAAATAGCTTTAAATAAAAACATACGTACATGAAATACCATTTTTATTTACAACGCTAAAATGAAAAAACACGCACACATTTTTAAAAAAAATTTAATATAATAATTTAATACAGTACAATTATTAAAATTACTTTTTAAAGTTTTGCGGGTACTAACGTCTTATATCGTGCAACCCTTTTCGTCAAAGCGAGTTTTTCAACGGATGATAGTGGTCGACGTTGCAATACGTAAGTATCGTTATGCGGAACATTTAAACAAAATTTGTTTAATTTCATTGATTACCTAAAATATTACGCCACCTTTTATATCCTTTATCGTTACATAATAACTGTACCCATAGCTGTATTTTAAAGGGAAGAATTCTTATAATACATAAAAACCACATGTAATATGATTCAAAATTAAACAAATTCTCCATCCTTTTTTTTTAGAAAAAAATTTTTAAGTATGAAAAATCAGTAAATTAAAGAATATCTTACAGATGCCCTTGGCTGCTGTGTATCTGAATCTTGTCAATGTCCCAACGGTCTAGTCCTGTGTAAATCCATCCCCTGTATTTGGTGTACTTAACAATAACAGCGGTTACATTGCGCAGACTAGGATCAGCCACTATGAGACCCTGGATGTCCTGCTTGTCGTTAATCTCTTGGCTCTCACTATAAATGAATAGAATATGGATTGCAATATAATACAAACAAGTAATAAGAAAAAAAACATTGAGTCAATTGCTACTTTGGTGCTGCCATCTGTTGCAGCTAGTATTGACTTCAACAGAAATAATGCAGAATAAATTTAAAATTAAAAAATGAAATTTAATTAATGAATTAATATTTGAAAAAAAATTGTGAAAACATATAAAGTGTCATTCACATGTATTTGAACTTGAGTAGATGAATGAAAAGTATTTCATTAATGATTGATAATTATATATATATATATATATATATATATATATATATATATATATATATATATATATATATATATATATATATATATATATATATATATATATAGGGAGTATGAACTAACACAGTAGGAGTGAATAAAAATAACTACGGTGTTTGTTATTTTGAAATAATTAACGATATGAAACCATTGATAGTTCCTGTGTTAAATTAAAGTCAAAATAAAGGTTTCGAAAATGAAAAGTACCATCCCAGTTACAGATTTGTGTAGTATACGATGAGATGCAATAAGTTGTTAATTTTTACTGAAAAATAACAGAGATAGTTGAATAAAACTTCTTCAGCATATTAACTGAAATTCTTGGAAATCCTTCCAGAATATCTGAAGAAACGCTTTAACATTTTCGTGGACCTTGACAACAGCTTACTTCCCATCTACATGATCTTACAAAATACACCTTTGGGAAGCGCAAAATCCATTATAAAATATTGGCCTTGCTATTATAACGATGGGAAGACTGATTCCCGCTTCTGTTTTGTGCTACTGCACGTAATCCAGCGGTTATGACATTTGTACTTCGGACAAAAATATAGATAACACTAAAGAAGTACCTTGTCCGAAAGCTGTCACCGCATAGAAAAATGTCATGGGAGAGGTGGATCGCTTAGACGAAACAAAAGAAAGATACAAAATAAGATCTGTTAAATGGTGGTACCATATCTTTTATTTTCTTATTGACCTTACCATCATAAATAGCTTCTTACTGTGGCAAGTGAACAAAAAAAAAAAAAACCTCCAGAAGTTTAGACCAGCTAACATTCCGTATAGCATTAGCTCGTCAGTTGATAGATAGATATTCCTGAAGAAAAAGGAAAGGAAGTCCTGCTAGCTTGCAAGGGAAGAAGTATATAGCTCTGGATGATGTGCACTTAGCCAGGGTGGAAAATTGTACACCAAAGACGGTTTTCAACTACAGAAGGCAAAGTAGGTGAAAAGGACAAGAAAAGAGGACCCGCTACATGTGTGCAGAATGCGATGTCCCCTTGTGCATTACAACATGCTTCTCATCTTTTCACGGCAAATAATCATCATTAAATTTAATTTTCTTTATGACGGTAAATGGTTCCCTGGAAAGTATTCTTCCTACCGCTAAAATTTAATTGCAAACATTAAATTCAGCAAAATAAAATACATTACCTTAAATGATATTGTTTCCTCATTCATAGAACGTAAGAAACTGCAAGAAATTATAAGATACCGTAAATTCTGGCGTATAACACGCAGCGCCGTGTAAGGCGCGTCGCTGCTTTTAAGCTGAAATTCTAAATTTTTATGCACATTCGCCGTATAACGCTCACCTTCTTTTTTATGCAATGTTCTTATGTTCTGAAGTCTTTTATTCCAAGCATTATTCCAAACTTTAGAAAAAAATGGCACACTTCTCTAGAATTACAACCTTTTTAGTTCATAAGGTATGTCATTTCTTTTAAACAAACAGTATTTCGATACACATAGAAGTCTAGTTTTTTCTATGCTCAACTTCTTATTTTATTTTTAAAGCTTTCATTTTCATACCCGGCGTATAACGCGCACCCCTAAATTTCAATTTTATTTTTTGAATTAAAAGTGCGTGTTATACTCCCGATTTTACGGTAAATAAACGTGTGTGTGTGGTCCACGAAAAGGTTAAGTTGTAGTTTGTTGCCGCCAAGTGGTCATAGTCGCGAACTCGAACATGACTGTTTCTGTTGAACCATAATAACCACCAGGTCCGTCGTGTAGACAGGCCCCGATTCATGTCAAATTTTAACTTCATTAGAACTCAAATAGCCTAAGTTTAGAAAAAATAATTTTTTTTTTATACTTTTTAAGTACTTTGTGCGAATAATATTTAAATTTACCTGTTAAAATTTTTTTTTTTTTTTTTTTTTGATACGTAAAAGAACGAATCCTTGTTTTTACATGTTATTTGAAGAAAAGAAAAAGAAAGGGTTATTTCATAAATAATATAGGAGAATTAATTCGAATACATTAACATGGCATCCGTATTAATGTTTCAACACATTAGTAGATGGCAGCACCAAGAAGTTTTCTAACACATTAAATATATGAAATAACGCTGTTGAAAGATAAGAAGTGCAGTCCTAATGCGATAAAATTCTTCGATTTTTCAGAATTATAAATAAAAATAGTTGTTTTAAATACATCTACTTCAAATATCAATGCTGCAAATGAATTTGAAATTAAAATTTACTTAATTCTACAAATTATTTTCGAATGCAGTGAAATACATTTAACGCGAAAACGCTTAAGACGAAATATCGGTTTACACGAAATAATACAACAGTGCCGACAAACTATTATGTATTTTCAAGCATTTTTTTATTAACACGAAAAGATTTCCCTTCTAGGAGTGAACAAAATACGGAAAACACCAGCCACGTAGGCTAGATTTAAGAGGAGTGTGAAATGAGAGGTCTTTTCACAAGTTTCGTAGAAAGGAGGCTAACTTGGTTTTGAAATACCCTCGAAATAGCCTGTGATACAAGCCAATTTTATTTATCTAAGCTACTTTCCCCCTCCATCTCTACAAACGTCACACAAAAACATCTCATCTCTCAACATTTAGTTGGCTTTGAAATTCGGTGACGAGTGCATAGCAGTGTGAGTAAAAATCAGTGAATTTGGTTAGCATTATTTTTTCTATTTTAGAAGAATTTTTTTTTTGCAAACACAATGATAAGAAGCTTAAAGGGATTGCCAACTTATATTTCACAAAAAATGAAGATGGAGCTTCTTAAGGCTGTCTTCGGCTAATGTTAAAGAATAGGACAGAAATTCGGAATATTTTTTCAGATATATAAAAGTACTCAAACATTAATATTATATTCTGGCTTCGCTATTCTGTAGAGAGAATCACTTATTTCATCATACTACTCATTTTAATCCGAGTTGAAATATTTTTTTCTTTTAGAAAATGTGTTTCGCCTTTTTCTCCTATACCGTAATGCTAAATGAGCAATCCCTTTACATGTTAAAAGGAAAAACTAATTATTTATGAAGTATTTTGAAATTTTAAAAAACACAATATTATATAAACAAATGCACGAGTTACAATATCACAAATTTTTATAAAAATTGAGGCATTTTTTCTGTCTTAAAATGTGCTCCATGTTAAGTTTACGCTCTCGTACATATGGCGAAAACAGCCTTAAGGTTCTTAATCAAAAACAGAAGACGAAATTGAAAATTTGTAAAGATTTTGGTATTGCTAACTCAACTTTATCAGCAATAATTACAAAAATGAGAGCTTATTACGTCAATGTTTGAACGATTTTTAATAATTACATGCTATGTTCTAAACATACCTATGTTAATAAAATGTATTCTAATAAACTAAATTTTGTTGAATATATGTTTATCTTCGCAACGTTCTTCAACACGAAACAATATTTCAGTTCCCTCAGTTTCGTGTTAACCGATTTTCATTGCATTATAACAATCGATGTCCTGTCCGGTAATGTAATTCAAATTATGGCACTTTCTTAAATTTTAAGCAGCATTCGAATCAGCCTATCTAATATCGGTACACATGTAAGAATCTTTTAAAATTTGTAGCTACAGAAACTAAATTTTTATGCTTATGTAATCTGAGGCACCTCAAATCGCTTTTTAGCAAACTGATTGAACGCATTTTTATGTTTCCCTCTTTTCAATTCACCTAGGTAAGGTAAAATTGCTGTCAACATCAATTTTTAGAAAAGAAAATAACAAAACTGATTATTTTCTGGGGTCTAAAACACAATGTACTGCGTCAATGGTTTTAAAAAAATTATAATCATTCGACTCTTTCATACATAAGCGAGTGATTGAAATATAATATATGCCAGAAAATTAGCGATAAGACTGATTAAATTATAATTTCAGAAATGTTATAGTGAAAAAAGTATTTTAATTCCCATTTCAGGTAATTTACTATAAACTTTTTAACGAAACTTGAAATACTTTTGAAATTATTCCAATAAAATAATTTGAATCATTTTTATTTTTAATTAATTTCTCAGTGAAATATAATATAAAATAAAAAATTTTGTTTCTAAATCAACGTAAAATGATACTCTTCTTTTTTGATAGAACAAACTAACATCAAAAACCTCATCAGATAAAAACAATTTTAAAAAAATAATAAATTTCTTATACAAATCCCTTTAAAATGTCTGATTTTAACTTCTTGCCTCTTGAATGTTAATATTTCTGTGAATAAAATATTATTTTGAATGAGTTAAGATTTCTACACTTGATTTCTTCACATGATTTAAATATTCATGCTATTAAATAGTTTTAACTCCTGGCAATTAAGAGCCAAGCAAATTAATAATCCGTAACAATAATAAATTTAAAAACTGGAAATAAAACGCGATTTTCATCTTCCCGACTGAACAATTTAAACATTCAGATAAAGAAATATAATTCTTTTAAAATAAGAAAATTCTACAAAGTTCAATCACAGGCAAAATTATGTAATGGAGTAGTAATTACAAAAAATTAATTAACATGCTGATTACAAGAAAAATCTTTTTATAATTTCAGTTATCTCTTAAAATTTATTTTAGTGAGAGATTTAAAATCATCACAACTATAACTGCAGTCAGATATAAATTCTCACTTCAAAATTCACCATAAATCCACAGCAGATGTTTTTCTAAGAAAACATGCAAATTAAACAACAATAAGACAAACTGCTGTCAGTTCCGAAATTATAGAAAAATATTTTAGAATGTTCTAAAAACACCTGCTGCTTGGACAAACGACAAAATGTGAACACATATGTTTTTAGATATATTTTAGTTAACATATTAATAACAGCAATGAGATTCCAGTCTTCAAAAACAATAAAGAACAACATCGTGTGTTTTCTATCGTATTTTCTAAATGGATAAACTAACCAAAAGTTTACATTTTACGTTTACAAATGAGAATTCTATGAAAATTGTAATGTCAAACCCACAGTATTTAATTCATTTAATTTAATGTAATACATTTCCCCCCTTTTTTTGCAACGTTTCTTTAGTTGTTGCATAACCTTAAATCGAGTTTTACTCAGTAGTATTTATTTGATAACCAACTAATACTGAAAAGAAAATCTAGAATTGTAAAGTTCCCCAGAATTTCCCCCCAGTTTTCTATCGCTGAATAGCAACTGAAAATTTTAAATACTCTGAAAAAATTGAGCATAGTAAAAAATCTAAATAAAGTAGATGACACTTTAAAAAAAGCAACAGATAACATTACATTGATAAGTAAAAACACATCAAAAGCAATTTTTACGTCAGTTATATATCATCAGTTAATTATTTATCTATCATTCTTGTATCTTTTCATTGAAGTATAGCACGGGAGCATTTCTGAAAGTTATCTGAATTTTATAGCCTGAATGAGGAAATTTATCTGTTTTGTAAATATCAAGATACCGAGCTCACGATACCAAACACAATGATTAAGATATCTTAACTAAGAAAAAAACTAAGAACGATACATACTAAATTGGCGCTTGAAACAGTTCATACAATGGCCAACCCAAAAAAATATACACAACGATTGGTTATTGTGAATTAGTTCTTAAAAAAAAATCTGAACAATACTAAACTAGTTCTAATTTTTTTCAAGAAATTACAGAAAACAATTTCACCAATGGATCACGAAGACGGTAATTAAGACATTTCTAAACAATAAACTCAGAGGAGCAACAGCCCATGAGGGCCAGGGCCTACTGTGCACATCTCAGTATACGTGACCATTGGGCGCTGAGGTGTATGAGCAGAAGTTCCAATCAGGTGGTCAGTCTAAAGTGAATTGTTTTATGATTCTATTTTATAGGCCATTTATTAGCTTTATAAAATAATGCTTTTTTTTTATTTTCCATTCATTGGAACAAAAACTACCAAGTCTTTAAATAAAAGCAAATGCCACAACTTCAAGCAAGATGTCATAATTTAAATGCGTTTTACTCGAAGTGTGTTTTTATAGAAAATGTTCAAACGGGGAGAACGATAGCTCAAAAAGTTTTGAAAATAATTAACTGGAATTTTTTGTGTAAGTTCTGTAAAATAGTAGAAGTATTTTAACCTATAGTAGAAGAAATAATAGTAGTAGAGTAGTTGGTTAGTAATAGTAACCTAATAGTAGAAGTGTTAATCAAAATTATTATTTTATTACAAAATTTGCAGTCCCTTTTGGGAATGTAATTGCTTTTTTAAGCTATTTCATATAATAGCTAGGATAAAGGGCTCTAGTTTTTGTAAAAATTAAAATATCTCTTATCCTAAAGTTCATTTCAAAATGAATCGTAAAGTAAGACATCAAGATTGAAAAATTGAGAATTTGATCAAAAAATTTGTAGAGTGGGTTCCGTTTATGTAATTTTTTTGTAAATTTTTACCAATTTTTTTCCCATTTTAGTAATCATATTTTTTTCTCTTCTTAATTTTACTATTTTTTTCTTAAAATGTACTATATATATATATATATATATATATATATATATATATATATATATATATATATATATATATATATATATATATATAAATCTAAAAGCCACACACACACAAAATCCCCATATCTCTATTTCTTAAAAAAGCAAATGGGAATTTTTACCTTGTGAGCACAAACGTTTCATTACTGTTGTCTTCACCGATGAATGAAATTTCTAGTTTCCCCCAAGTTGTGCCTTGGCCCCTCGTGCTAGATATGGAAATACGATATTGATTGGCTGAAAAGAGGATTAAGTATAAAGTATGTAAATTAAGAATTTAAAAACAATAATACATTGAAACAAATTGTTGAAAACTATGAGGAAAATATTACGAATGAACTACTAATTTTTTATATTAATCTGAGAAAAATAAGCCCTACTGATGTTTTGATTTAATAATAAAACAATTTCACTGCTTACTCTCTCTCTCTCTTTATTCCATTTTTCTTAAAACTGCATATAATCAAAGAATTTATCCACTATTTTTACAATTGTAATTTATTTGCTGATCAAAACGGTACAGCTTAAAATTTTAAGTAAACTGGAAATGCGAAATTAAAAAAAAATCACCAGTTTAATTAGGTGGGAGTATTCGATGAATGAAACAAATTTTTACAAGGGCTGGAAAATCTACATTATTATCATTTCCATTGTTTTATTACTATATTGTAACGTCGTCAGAAGATAGCGTGAAAATAATACATCACAGCAAGGTTGTGGGAGTAAAAAAATACTTTTAATTTTTTTCTCCAATAGGATAATCGATTTAAGTTAGTTTATGAAGTTGATAGTCTCCGTGCCTAGCCAGTATGGTAGCCCCGTTTTGAAGTCGCTCACTCCACAGCTTGTCTCGGTCCAGTCCACAAGGCGTTGTTTCTCATTCGCGTTTTGGATTCCTGGCAGCATCACGGAACATATCCCTAATTCATTGCCATTTCAGTGTTTTTGATAGGAGAAAAGGGATTCAGTCACTCATCGCGAGATCTCCAGAATAATTAGGCCACTCAACTTGAAATTTGGTAAAATGTTTCTTTTGTTAAGTATATAATTACTAAGAATGGGGTTTGCTGAATTCTGCTCCCAAAGGGGAGGTAAAGGGAGCATCATATATAAAAAAAATTCCCATTTTTGGAGAATTATACCTACAGACTTAAAAATTGTTAAGCATATTTCTTTTTATAGAGTTAAGATCCGCTAAGAAAGGAAAATCGACCTCCAAAGGGACTTGCGGGGGCGTTATGGTGAAAAAAGTAGCGCTTTGGAACTATTAGACCCACAGACTTAAAATTCAGCATATTTTGTCAAGTAGCAATCTGCAAAGAACAGGTTTTGCGGAAATCCTCCGAGGGTTGGAGTTCACGGACGTAAAAGATAAATATATTTCTGATTCAGAAATAAGTCCTGTCCTTTTCAAATCATGTTCCGAGAGCCATGGGAATTTTTTCAATACAATCAAAAATTTAGTGTTAGGACATAGATATCTCAATAATTTAAAAACAATATATAATCCTTATGAAATATGAGCAAAGAGTGCGCGGGGGGGATGTATCCAGAAAATCTAAAGACTTCCTTTACAGAAATTAGTATATAACGTGACATACACAACATGTAGCATTAAAATTGAATAAAAGAAATTTATTGAAGGCGTACGGTGAAATCATGAAAGCAAATAATGCAATGGCGTAACATACACCCCCACACTCTAGGGCGACTTAATCCTATGTTATGTTATGGCTTTGCAATTCTTTGTAAGATCCGGCTTCGGGTACAAAACCTGACTTAGCAGTGGGGTCTTAAATTTCTCCATTACACCACTGAAATGATGCACAATTAAATTAATTTAATGCATATTTTTGTAATCACTGTATTGTTTGTGTTCATAAGATGGACAATCTTCAACCCCTTAACTGCTTTGGCCGTACATCGCACGGCTACCGAAAGCTGGCCACAACCAGTTTGCTCGTAAGCAGTACGGATACTGATATTTTCTTCTTTCTATCTTTGACTTGCATATATTTTTAATTCTTATAGTGAGATTGTTAGTGCTAGCGTTTTTAAGAGAAGCAGTTTGTCCATGGTACTGAAATACTGCTCATCCGGGATTTTCTTCGTGGTGAAGGCGGAGATTTTTCATTGAAAGCAGAAATTTAGATTCTTGAAAATATTCGATCAAGAACAGGGATTGGCAAGGTAATGTTTAATTTGTTGCTTGAAAAGAAAATGGAAAGATTATCCAAAGAAGCCGATATTATCTCAGTCCCTATTGCAATGTTAGAATTATTACTACACCATGTTTCAAATTGTGTGTGTATATGCTCACACACACAAATTCCTCAGCCGTTTGACAAAGAGGTTCGGATATGAACTTCTTTGTAAGTATGAGAGAATTTCTTTTAAGGTATATATGAAACATTTTCCATAGCATGCAGAGTGCACTTATGTGTTCCACAATTATAAAATAAAAATAAAAAGTATGAAAACTTTAAAATTGAAAATTAAAATAAAATTCCTTTATTTCCGCATTCTGTTAAGTATTATGTTTAGTTACATTCAATAAAAAAATGTGCCTTTTTTTGGAACAATTTGGGCAAAAAAATTGACTGCTTTGGGCTGAAAAATTTATTGCAAAATAAATTTCTGATTGCACCTTAAGTTTGTAATAACTAAGGTACAGTGATTCTCGGTCAAACACGTCGCCGAACTTGTACAAAAGTTATTATTTGTAAAAAATTTTACATTTCATATTTGTGCATCCATTACACTTTTTTGCATGTATAATACACATCTAAGGGTAGTTTTATATGAGTATATCTTTAGCTTTCCATCTAATAGGAACTCACCACAAAATGGTTCAGTTTCTCTCGTCACTAGATAATATTTTCCACGAGCGTACTGAGACTTGTCTGCATAGTACCCCATGTTGACACATCCCTGTCCACTGCATTTAAAGCATTTTCCGGACAGAAAGTTCTCGTAACTATCGCACGGGAAGGCTGGGAACTTGCAACTCGGAATAATGGAATCTATGAAGAACCTGAAGGCCCGACGATGATTACACAGGCTCTGCCATTTGCCATCTGAAATGAAATGAAGTGAATAATTTTGCCATTTTTGTGGCTTTCATTTGTACGATTTTACACTGTTCTATCGATATTGCTCTTCTTTATATCAAAATTTATAAAGCAGATCCTCGAAAATCTCTAATGATTTTTTCCATGTTACAATTAGGACCTAATAATATCAATATTATTGTATTATAACTGTCTCACAGTAGTTTTGTTCCAAGTTTGCAGCTTTCTAAAGGCCTTATAACACGTATTCGTATATTTGGAACAATTTTTCTTTTAAACAACCCTTTCGAGCAATTTACGCCGATTTGCCATAGCAACGGTTTTGAACAACTTTTTCCTAGAGAGCTGAAAGAATTGCTCGAAATTAAGGGGTTCTTCACCTCTCTACGTCATAAACAAGATTTCGGCTTCGTCAAATGAATCAGAAATGGAATGTAATATTTTAAAGGCGCATAATATTTTAAACAGAATGGCGCTACATTTCTGTTTATGACCGTCAACAAAAGAGAGAGCGGAATAAAAGAAATAATGTTTGATGCTCATTATCCGAAGCAGAAAAATCGGCGAGTAATTGTTCAATGTGGATAGAGTGTGGTTGACGTCAGAGCGTGTCGTTTTGTTTACTCTTCACTCTCACAGCTGCTCGAAAAATTTCCTGAAACGGTTATTCGAGACACGCGCGTGTGATGAGGCCTTTAGACAGCTTAGAAATTTAAGCAATATATCTTTTTAGCTGGAGTAGAAATTGTCAATTTTACTGTCATACTTCAAATATAAAAATATTTTAATAAATTTGATATATTTCCCTATTTTAAGTACACTTATATTTACAGATTTTCTGTTACAAATAAAACAGTCAGGCGCTTTGAAAATTAAAAATTATATACACTGGTGTGCAAAAATTAAGGACGAGACGGTTTTTTCAATATAACTTTGTACAAAAGCTTTCCAAATCAACACATTTAATTCCGTAAGATCCCCAATACGTAAGGACATGTGTAATGTAAGCAACACTTACTAAAAGAGAAATCAGAGGGATAAAAAGAAGCTTTATTGAAAAAGTAGCATGGAGCGCAATGCGACTGAAGGCCGAAACATCCCTGAGATGGGTGTCCAGCAAGAAACATCCGGTCTTTAGTAGGGGATATGATCTCCCCTGACTGCTAGGTAGGTTTCACAGCGTCTGCCCATGCTGAGAATGAGGGTGTCAATGAGTTGTTGAGGCATTGCTGCCCATTCGTCTTGCAGCGCCAATCGAAGCTCCTAATCGTTACTGGTGGTAAGGTACAAGCTGCCAAGCGTCTGCCTAGAAAATCCCATACATGCTCGATGGGATTGAGATCCGGAGATCGTGCCGGCCAATCCATACGTTCAATATCCTCACTCTAAGAGCTGTTCGGCAGCTACTGTGCGATGACATGGTGCATTGTCGTCCATGAAAAGGAACTGCAGACCCATAGCGCCTCTAAAAGACGCACATATGGAAGAAGAATCTCGTTACAATAACGGGTCCCGTTGACTGAACCTGCGTCGAAGATGTGAAGGTCTGTACGACTACCAAGCATGATGCCTCCCCAAACGAGAACACCGCGACCTCCATACTTGTCCCTTTCAATGATGTTAGTGGGATGATTGCGGCTTCCTCGCTCTCTCCAGATGAGTATGCGATGAGAATCGCTACTCAAACTGAATCTGCTCTCATCTGTAAAGAGTACTCGTCCCCATTCACTGTCTCTCCAATTCCGGTGTTCCCGGCACCACAGAGAACGCCTTCTCCGATGGGCAGGCGTTAAAGGTACACACCGTACAGGGCGTCGTGCAAACAGGCCACCACCGTGCAGTCTTCTGGCCACGGTAAAACGCAATATCGGTCGTCCAGTCGCCTGTGTCGTGTGTCTAGCGATTTCTCCCGCTGTCTGCCGCCTGTTTCTTCTGGCATGTAAGACAATGTACCGGTCATCTGCAGGTGTGGTTCCTCGTGGACGACCACTACTGAACCCCCGGATAGCTGTTCCTGTAGTTTGAAATTGTCTCCAAAGTCGTGAAACGATGCTGTGAGCAATTCCGAACTCTGCAGCCACACTTGTCACACTGCGGCCTTTCTCCAACTTCCCAATGATTCGACCTCGGGTAAAAGCATCCAGATGTCGTCTAACAGATTGATTATTCGCCATTTCTCGCTGAGGCAGCAACTCGGTGTGATTTTAACTGCTATACGGCGTGCAATCTCTTTGCCAGAAATACTGATCTTACACCGACAACATGCTTTATACTACTCAGACACTCGCCCATTACGTCTACCTGCATATCTGCGCATGTGCTACCGTACATCACCTTACTTAATCTCCTGATTGGTCTTTCTGTCCGCTCTGCCTCTTCGTTCAGCTGATATGCAAATTTTTCGACTTCGTCCTTAATTTTTGCACACCAGTGTAATGTATTTATTTCAAAAATTGGTTTAAAGGATTGATCACGATGATGCCCGACAAAAAAAATCATAACTCTTAAGAAAATCAACTGAATATATTTCATTTGTAACAAATTACTAATTTTTCAGTTATGCATTAAATCTACTGCCATATTCGATTTTAAAATATGAAAGAATAGAACCAGGGCCTTAGATATAATATTTAAGATTGTCAAGCAGCATTTATATATATACAATGAGTATTTTAATAAATTATATTGTTACTAACAACATATTTGTTCCCCGTTTTTAAACATATCTACCATAAAGTTAAATCTAATTCTCGTAAAAAAACTTTCTTACATATGATATCAGTGACAGCTCCGATGAAAACGTTATTGCATCCAATCTGGACTCTACCTCCGTTGGGATAGAAGTCGGCATGTCCAAGAGGCTCGAAGGTTCCCAGACCCCCTTTTAGGAAACTGTTGCCATTGGAATGAATGACGTCTACAAAGGTGGCGTCCGAAGGATCTAATTTGATTTTTGAATCATAGCCTTCGAAAAGCGGAGAAGCCGGATCCAACCCTACAAGATTCAAAAGGATGCTTCACGTTTCAAAATCCCACATATATAAAAACACTTCACAATACATGTTCTTTCCGAGTTTGCATTATACAGAGTGTTTCAAGAGGCATGAGCAAAAATTTAAAGTGTGATAAAAAACGTCTAAACTAGCAATTTTCATCAAACAATGCGAGTTTATATCCGGACGAATTCCACTCTTGCTTCTCTAGAACTTAACCCTCTGTGCCTCATAAAGACTTAAATATTAAAAATTCTACACAATTTCATGAGCGATAAGGACATTTAAAACAGTCTTTAAAGTAATAAAATTCAAAAAAAAAAAATTCTGAGCCCGTCAGTCAGACGGATGTTTCTAAGAGGGGAAACAAATTGATGTTCCGGCCAGAGGGTTATGACCAATGCAATGGCACGAACATTTTTCGGTCTGGCACGTGTCTTCTCAGAAAATACTGCCTGACAGTCCTTCGGCTTCTTGAACATTCACATTCGCAAGACCACATATAAACTGCACGTCAACCTTTTCCAAATTACTCCACGTTATCATGTCTTCTGAAATCCAAAACAGAAATGACGGTGTGCAAGAAAACTTGCGGTTGATGCTTTCCATTACAGTGCCGTCTAGCGGCTCATTGCTTGTTCTAGGCCATGCATAATGTGGTGAAAATTGCTAGTTTAGATGTTTTCTATCATATCTTAAATTTTTGCCCATGATTTACAAAACAACCCGCCGTATATTACAGATTTCTTAATGATAAAATTGTAAATAATAAATCAGCATATAATTGATTCTCAAAACTATATGCTAACTAAAAATGAATTAGAGGGTTGTGAAAAATGCTACTTACAAGTTTTATTTCATTAAAGAATGAATTTTCGGACATGGAATAAAAATACAGGGAGATTTTAAAACCATGAGACAAACTTTGAAGGGCTAAAACAAATAATTTTTGAATAGGAGTATATGGACGGAAGTGCCACTTTGAGGTACAAATAGGAAAAATAACACATTATCTAAAACATGAAACGTTAATTAGCAGCATACTTAACGAGTACTTCCGTACAAAAAATGTTAGGATAGTTTTAGAAATTGCATCCACAAAAAAAAATAGTCCAACAATAAAACCCTCCAAACGGTTGGTTGACTCACATGCAGAAGACATGCCGCAGCCCTTGTACTTGCTCTGGGTGTTTCGTCCATATAGTCCAAGAGGACTTCTTGCAAGAGTGTTTGTCGTACAGTCCTCAATCTACCTCTTCCATCAGTACTGCAATAAATGAGCCATTTTCACATAGTTGTCGATATAACCGCTGAAACATTTTGTGGTTTGGCATGCTTCTACTTGGAAAGCGTTCCTGATATAATCGTAGCACTACTCGGCTGTTACCATTAGCAGCATCGTACATTAAATGCACGCCTGCATTTTCGCTATTAGTAAAATCACCCATAATGACCAAAGTCATAGCGCAAATACCGATTTTGGTGGTGCAGCAGATCACAGGCTCACCGCTTTGTTGCCTTCAACTTCCGGCAATATTGTCAGCCAATCACGCCACAGAGGTCGACAAGCATGCTTGACAATTGGTGGATGCAATTTCTAAAACTGTTTAAACATTTTCTCTACGGAATCACTCGTTACGTATTCTGCTAATGAACGTTTTATGTTTCCATTAATGTGTTATTTTTTCTATTTGTGCCTCACAAACGCTGCACTTCCACCCATATATTCCGAAAAAAATTGCTTGTTTTAGCGAGCCCTACCACAAGCCTCAAAGTTTGTCCCATGATTTTAGAATCATCCTGTATATTAAATTTACATGGTAATTTATGTATGTAAGATTTACCTTCACACCCCATATAAGATAGTTGTTTAACTCTATAAAAAGTTAAAAAAATATTTAATTAAATGAAAAGGTGAAAAAACTTTTAAAATAAAGTAAGTAATAAATATTTAAGACCAGAACAAATTTTCTAAACAGAAAAATAACATTCCTAACTAGATGAAAATTTATATATTCTGTGCTTTCGGTTTATAAATACCTGTGATCCTGCTGATATTGTGGCACTCCATTCCTGTGAATCCCGCCACGTGGGCACCAAGGGAAAATCCAATGAGATGGTAGTCACTATTGGTCAGTCCTCGCTCGTAGTTGATCATGCGAATGAGAGCCGCCAGCTGCTTGCCCACCAGTTGAGTATTGGCCGCCGCCTGAACGTAATTAGGAAGCGCCGACCCCTTCTCCCAGTCCACAACGAGCACGTTCACATCCTCCTGCATAGATCAAGAAAATATGTGAAACAAAATGGAAAAATTAATTTTAATATCAAATCATAGTGTTGAAAATTGTACAGAAGAAATGCCCTGTGTCAAACAGCAAAAGTTAGTGAAGTTAGGGCTACCTGCTTAATTGTGGTTATATTACACGCTGAAGCCTTAGCGTGATTCTGTGCTCGGCTAGGACAAATATTTTCCAACGGATGTTGAAAATCTAAAATCTTATTTTTTTTTTACAGTTTGAGATTTCAAACACATTTTAAAATTGTACAGATTTTAACCTTTCTAAAAATACCTTACTTTAACCTCTAGTGTAATCAGATGCACTTAAAACCTATTTTTAAATAATCGTTGAAACTGGGCTAACGATTTGAATGGCGAAAAATGTAAACAAAGTACTTCACTTTTGCTTAAAAAAGTTGAACGTCTAATATAAACCAAAACATGTATCTTTTATTGTAAATTTAGCATTTTATTTTTTTATTTCCTAGCCGATTAGAAGTCTCACTAAATACATTAAAATCAATTTATCTCAAAATGTAAATTTTGACGTTCGATGTACCTTTTCTGAGAAACTACTGTTCACAGGTATTTATATTTTTTATGATATATTTATAATGATGGCTAATATATACTGAAATGAGCTTTTTGTAAGAAACTCAAAAATTTATTTTTTACAAATTTTTAATGTGAAAAATGGGTTAAATTTCGCAATATACGTTTGATAAAATATTTCATATATTATTAAAAAATTCAAAATTAGCTAAAAAGCTCATTTCAGTATAATGAGAAAGGTGTACTTTAATTGTAAGAAAAATTTCAAACATGTACATTTAACAGATTTTGAGAAAAGGTAATCGAAAACAGCCAATTTAACATAGTCAGTATATATATAGAGAGAGGTTTCCAACTCGCCTTAAGGCTGCTTTCACACGAGGCAACTTTGTGACAGTCAATTTGTGTCCTGTCAACACTCCTCTAGCATATAGAAGGGAGAGAATCCCTTTTACACGTGGTCAAGAAGTTGACTTAAAAAGGAGTACTAAAAGAAAAGGAGGAGTACCTGATTCATCGCTAACATTGATTTAGTCTGAAGATGCAATAAAGATATTTCTCCGTTTCCAATACACAAATCTCCGCGTTTGAAGAATTTAGCTTCCACAATATCCTTTCAGTTGAGTAAACTAGGAGAACATACTGTACTTACATAATTGATTATTGAATATGAAATAATAAAAACACTTCCTAGTACGAAGTATGTATACGAAGTATGTAGGATTCAAAAGTTCCCGGACTGAGTCTATAACGACCTTGAAAGTGACGTACCAATTCTGAAATGTTCTGAAGTCTTAAAAGGCGAAATCAGGAGAGTAAAGAGGATGTGGCAACTAATTATTTTCGTTTTCATCCCGTCATTGTTCAAAGCCAGTTCTCACGAGCCGCTGCAGAAATCTTTTCAGTGTTTTCGGTGATGCAGAAAGTCTTCAGACGTCCAAAGCGTTCGTCGTTTTCGACACTTTCCCTGCCTTCCCTAAAACGTCGATGCCACTCAAACGCTTGCGTTCACGATAATGTATCAATTCTGTATAAATACTTCAACATTTCGTAAGTCCCCGTAGCACTCTACAAAATAGACTTATAAAATTTCATATTCATTTTCTACTCTACAAACGTTGTTTTCTTTCAATCGCCGGTTACTAAATGCATCCGCATACAAAATAGACGTCACGGCTTGACTTAGAAGAAATAACTTTTAGAAAAGAAGAAGAACTTAGTAACACACACACAGAAACGTTATCGTAGTCAATGTACTGCCAAAATTTTTCACATTATAGGCTCAGTCCGGAAACTTTTGAATCCTACCTCGTATCTAGAATATAAAGGAGAAAAGCGACTCACTCACTTACTGAGTAAGCACGATATCTCCGGAACTATTAAACCTACAGACTTGAAATTTGGTATAGGCAGGTTACTTTCATGGAGCAGACATCAGATAAGAACAGATTTCGCAAAGATCGAACCCCAAGGGCCGTTATAGATAATTAGTTCCATTATTAAACTATTAGATGTTCAGTCTTGAAACTTGGTACACAGATTCCTTTCATGGAGAAGAGATCCGCTACAAAACAGGTTTGGGGAAAATTGAACCCCAAGGGGCACTGAGGGGGATTAAGAGGTATTATAGATAAATATTTCCTTTTTTCAACTATTAGACCTACCTGCTTGAAAATCAGAAGGTATGTTCCGTTCATGGAATAGAGTTCCTCTAACAAAGAGTTTAGCGAAAACCGACCCCCAAAGGAGTGGGGTTGCGAGGGGTTAAGGAGAGTTATAGGAATATTCCTGTTTTTGAATTTCACCCATTTACTTGAAATTTGTTGAGCACGTTTTTTTAGTTGAACAGAGTTCCCGTAAGAATTGATTTTACGGAAACCTACTCCAGGGGGAAGCGGGGGTGTTATTGGGGCGTTTTCGACCTACTTGGACTATAATAATAAAATTTGGTGTGCATGTTTTTTTTGTTGAATTAAATTCCGCTAAGAATACTCTCAACGGGTTTACGGGGTGATTATTGATGATAAAAAATGAGTTTTTGCTCTATTAGATTTAGACTTGAAATTTAGCACGCATGTTTATTTTATGGAGTAGAGATCCACTGAAAGTTACTTTGGCAGAAATCCGCTTGATTATTGGGTTAAGTGAGCGCAAAAAATCTTTCTATTTCCACACACACACATTTTAGATATTAATAGAAATTAGAAATTATAATTTCTGTTCTTTTCATATCAAGAGGCGAGAGTTACAGCTATAAATATATTTTTCAATACAATCGAATTCTTAATGCCAGATATCAATAATTTATATATTTGTAAACTGTATATATTTATACAACATCGTGAAATACCCAGGGAAGCGGGTGGGTAACGGCTGTGTATCTATATATTTTATTAACTTTTATTCTTTAACTCTTCATACATTAATCGAACGCGGAATCGAATTATTTAAAACATGTCCTACTGTGGACCACGCTGAATCCTATTGGCAGATGGGTTTGACATACCACTGTTAAAAGGTTGCCGGTCCCTGATATTTCTTCTGATATTTTTTATGAAAAATTATTAAATTTTAGTACTTGTCTTTTTAGGAGAGTAGCCAAGTGAGAAACTTTCAAAGTTACGGTATCATTCCATCAAATAAGCAGGGCACAAGATGTCTATTTATTAAACTACACATTCCGCTTTAATTTTTTAATTTCATACTATTGCAAACATCTATTAGAAATAAGTGTACATGATTGCCAAATGGTTGCGGTCACGAACTCACGATCGTCGTTTTTTTCCAACTAGTCATGCTGCATAAAGCCCGAGACTATATAGAAATGTCGATGCATCTTAAATTAGTCGAGGCTCAAAGTCCTCGCGTTGGCGCGGTGTGGAATTTTGGAAAGTTGAGAGTGACAACTCAGATGTCATCCTCGTCACTCGACCGTGTTCTTAATTCTATTAAGAGGCTCGTCATAAGAACTGCCGAGTAGATTCAGAACGAGATATTAAGGTATACGACTACGTTCGGAACCGTGATTTTGCAAAGCGCATAAATGGATGATTTTCATGAAATTCAGTGTCACTTCGATTAGAATATATGCATAAAATTGTTTTAAGGAGATTTTGACAGAATTTTTTTTTTTATTGAAATATATTTTGGCAAAAAATTAACTTAGAATAACCTTTTTTCAAAATGTTCTCCTTTTGTGAAAAATGCTTCTATTATAATAATATTTTGCCTGTATATAGCTCAGACCTCTGTACAGAGGCTCATCTAGAATTTTTGAAAAATATAACTTAGAAGTGGGTTTATTCATATTTTACGACAACAGATGGGAACAATTTTAAGAAAAAAAACGCGAATAATTATTTCAATTGGTGGTAACTCAGAAAATAATGTGAATGTTTCAAAAATTCTAGTTGACCCTCTGTAGAGAGATCTGAGCTATATACAGGCAAAATATTATTGTAACAGAACCATTTTTCAAAAAGGGAGAACATTTGGAAAAAAGATTATTCTAAGTTAATTTTTTGCCAAAATATTATATTTAAATAAATTTTTTTTGTAAAAATCTCCTTAAAACAATTTTATGCATGTATTCTAATCTGAGTGACACTAAATTATCCATTTATGCGCTTTTTTAAAATCACGGTTCCGAACTTAGTCGGATACCATAATAAATTATAGATGAATGATAAAAACCCAATGGCTGAGTGGTGACGTATCGCGCATCTCCACCACAAGTCCGGGGTTCAAATCCGGTTTGGAAAAGGTCGACTCGGCCTTTCATTCCTTCAGTGGGTTGATAAATGGCTACCAAGCTTGCTTGGGAACTAAACATTGAGGGTTTCGCGTCAGACTGACCACCTGACCGGAACATCTGCTTATGAAACTTAGAGCCCAAGGTCGCGAAAACTGAGATGGGCACAGTAGGCCTTGGTCTTCGTGGGCTGTTACGCCACTGAGTTGAGTTTAAATTTGTAAAAAAAGTAATAAAGTGATCCAAAATATAGGATGTTACTTGTAGTACACGAATTATTTATTAATTATTCACTAATTATTAATTTAATTTAATATTTATTTATTGTTTTAATTGAGTTAATAAATCGATAACTAGTTTATTAATTACTTAAGAGGATATAATTTATTTATAGGTATTTAAGTTAATAGGTGTTACAACTTTTTTATTGCCACCTATATACTATAAATGTATTATGTAAAACAACTTTTTGTTCAAAATAGTACAAAAAGCTAAGAGTTACTTTGAAATGCTCAGTGGTCGAGTGGTATCGTATCGTGCTTCCACACCATAGGTCTGGGTTCTATTCCCGGGCTGGGCAAGGTAGACTCAACCTTTCATCCCTACTATTCCTATACTGCAGTGGGTCGATAAATGAGTAACAAGCTTTCTTGGGGTCTTAAATATTGGAAGTCTCACTTCAGACTGACCACCTGATCGGGACATCTGTTCATGCACCCCAGCGCCCAAAGTTCACGTATACTGACTGGGATTTGCACAGTAGCTCTTGACCCTCATGGGCGGTTGCACCACTGAGTTTGAGTTTAAGAGCTACATCAATAAACTAAAATAACTTAACAATTTTAAATAAAAATTTAAAAATTCATAACGTTGTTTTAAAGTGCTTCTCATCCTGAATAATTGAAACACACATGAATATTTTGATTTATTAGTCAGTCGAATTACGTTTTACAAAAGCTGGTCTGGGTTTTGTGATTACATGATTGTGATATTAATAAAATACTTTTTTATGAACGCGTATTAAAAATTCTTTAAAAAATGTAATAAATTCCAAATTTAACATTTTTTTTTTAAATAAGTATTATTTTGGTGCAAAATTGCGTACCAACTTTTATAACAATAATTAACAGCAAACTGTTACAAAAAATATCAAAGCATTTCCACAAAGGGGGAAAAACCCTTAGAATTAAAAGTAAAGAAAAACTAATGATTTATTCTTTTTTGTATAATCAATTTAACGTTTTTACTATTGAGGTGTTAGTAAAATTGAATAAAAAAGAATATCATAACTCATGGGTTTTTTTTTAACTCAAAACCTTCAAATTTTGCGAAATCATAGAAAAATACAGAGAATAATTTAGGCTAAAAAAATTCAATTTGATTTTTTTCCCGATTTTTGTCAATTGAATTGCATTGTTAAGGTGACCAACCGTCCTCCTTTTATAGAATCTGTCCTTCTTCGAAAAGTGTCCTCCTTTTCAATATTTTAAAACTGATTAGTTATCTCTGTATTCAGAAATGAACCTAACATGTACCCAATATGTCGAAAAATGGTCTGAAACAAGCACAGTTTTCAATGGTACTTTTTGACTTCGTCGCAAGTAAATTAGGCAAATATAGAAAATAGAATTGAGTTTTTATCGAAAGGAATGCCTGATATTAAAATCAATGACAACTGTCTGTTTCAAGAAGAAAGAAGACTGAATGTATATTTAAATTCTAATAAATTAGTACAATTGAAAAATCAACATGCTGAGAAATTGATAAAAGATGGGTGAAAATACTTAAACCCCATTTAAAAAATGAACACATTCCATATGAAAATTTAGTTATTCTTGTTGAATTTACGTTGTGCTAACCTAGAACTAATGCAGCAGTTGAAAGAGTTTCTTCAGTTGGTAATGATTTTTGGACAAGTGTGAGAAGTCAAGACTGAATATTAATATATTAGTTACATTGTTTATACTGTAAAATTCAGCATGAAGGATATTCTTTGCTCCGAAATTTCCGATTTGCTAGAAAATATTTTGACAAAAAAAATCATTCAAAGGAAAAATACTCGTTTAAGTAAATAATTAAAAGAAATATAAGCGTGATTAGCGTATTTTTGTTTGAATTAATAAAATGTTTCATATATTTACGTTGTAATTTTTCCTTAAATTTTTCGTCCTCCTTTTCATTGTAAAAAAACTGGTCACCTTAGCATTGTGTTCCCTTAATTGTAACAAAATTTGTAATTTTTGCAAAAGACATGGGCGAATTACAGCTTTCCAGTAATTTTTACATTTCAGATTTTGCCAGTTCTTATTATATATTAAATAGAGTAAACATTTTACAATTCAAACAGCTGTTACATCGCCAAACACCATAATTACTTAACGATAAAATTTTGAAACAAGGCTTATGTTTTGCTTTTATAAGTCGGTTCGAGCAAAAAAAAAAGAAAATAATAAATAGAAAGACTGTATTTATAATCAAAATATACGTTGGATTTGCTTATACGGTCGTATTTAGCAAAATCTTATGATGTTTCAGCTGCCAGTTTTTCCACTCGATACTTCTTTTATTTTGCCTTTGCTGCCGCATTTATTTGCCGCAGGTGGTGTCAGTTACTAAAATTAAATCATAAGTAGACGACCCCAAACGCTTCCAATTAGACAAAAAAGGTAATATTATTATTAAGTTTTGGAATTCTTAAAGAAGGAGAAGAAATCAGAAATGTGTGTTTATCATTTTAAATGCTTGCATACAAGGCGATAGACAAAACATCAGACACGTTGTTTAATTGCCCTTTGTAGCACCATAGTATTTGCAGAACCTTAGCAGCAAAAGTTATGTAAATATTCATACAAGCACATTTAAGGTATCCGACTACGTTCGGAACCGAGATTTTGCAAAAGCGTATAAATGGATAATATTTATGATATTTAGTGTCACTTAAAATAGAAAATGTATATATAAAAATGTTTTAAAAATAATATTACAATAAAAATTATTTAAGAACTATATTTTGACAAAAAAACATAGAATGACCAATTTTCAAAATATTCTCCTTTTGTGAAAAATATTTCTATTATAATAATATTTTGCTTGTATATAGCTCAGACATCTGTACAGAGGCTCAACTAGAATTTTTGAAATATATAGCTTAGAAATTGGTTTACGACATTAGAGAGGAGGGGAGAAATTTTAAGAAAAAAACGCGAATAAAAAATTATTTCAATTAGTGGTAACTCTGAAAATGTGAATTTTTCATAAATCAGAGTTGAGCCTCTGTATAGAGGTCTGAGCTATATACAGAACATTTTTAAAAAAGGCTATTCTAAGTTAATTTTTTGCCGAAATATTGCATTAAAATAATTTTTTTTCTCAAAATGTCCTTAAAACAATTTTATACATGTATTCTAATCTAAGTGACACAAAATATCATGAAAATTATCCCTTTATGCGCTTTTTTAAAATCACGGTTCCGAACGTAGTCGGATACCTTAAAGAAATAAAATTCCGTAAAAATTTTTTAAGGCAACATTTTAAATTAAAATACAAAGTTGCAATGAATAAAACGATCAGTAAGTTCAACACATTTTCCGAAACGAAACTTGTTTATTAAACTTGTTTATCTAAGAAACAAACGTAACTTTTTTCGCAGCGAGTTATCCTGAGTGTTTTAGTCTTTTCATGCAGATAACCATTGAAAGAAAATGCAGACTACTAAATCAGCATTTTTCGCTATTTTCGATTAATAGGTTGACGAAATAGATTAAATATAGTAAACAATTTTCTGTCTACTCTTATAGTTTACCCTAGTTCTTGATGAAAATTCAGTTAGATATTTATAACTGTTTCTCAAGAAGTTGATAGCACATTACAAAAGAAAAAAAAAGATAGAAAGACAAAAAAGAAAGTCGAAAATATTCCAGGAAAGAAATGATGCATGATGTAGTTTATATATTAGAAATTTGCTATCGGAATCAAGAAAATATTTCGTTAATTGAAATTTCTATCAAAAAATCTCAAAATATTGTTTGTTTTTTAAATTTTATTTAGCTTGCTTTTATAAGTGCTAAGTTTTAATACGATCAAATGTATAAATAATAGTACATTTAAAGTGTAACACATTATATATTTAACAATACTTAGTGCAATGATTTAATTAATAATACATTATAGTCAGAAGCGCACACAGGAATTTTTCGGGAGGGGGGAAGTCGAAAGTTCACCATTTTTGTATCATGCTCTTTTTGATTTTGTCGATTTTCGGGAACAAAACACAGTAAAAAACTAATTAGTGAATAAATAATTAGCATTAATTAATAAAATTAAGCATTAATAACAAGTAACAAATTAATTAATTAAATTTTACGTACTATATACTTAGAATTATAATCAATCGGGAAAAAAATCAAGGGCTTTGAAGAGGGTCCAGACCCCCAGGACCCCCTCCCTTGTGTGCGCCACTGATTATAGTATTTTCATACATAAAATCTGATACTCAACGCGCGCAGAAGGACCTTTCTTGATTGGCATTGGAACAAAACTTAGCAAACACATTACTTTCTTAAAATATTGCTTTTAAAATTCTTCTTAGCCATAATTTTTTGGATAAATTTATCAATTTTTTTATCCATAAGTTGTTGTTTTTATTTCAAAATCAACTAAGAATTTTTCTTGTTTTCATCATTACCTATTTCTATGAAAGATAATATTTTGCTATTGAATAAAAATTTTTAAAAAATGTTCTAAAAAACAAAACTAGTGTTTAATTATTGCATGTTTGGTAAATTCATAAAGAACGAAAAAGAGCCGAAAAGAATGCGTCCTATTGCATTTTGCATAAATTACTTAATTTTGTTTCTAATGAAAATAAATACAATCCAGGTGTTCCCGTACACACACATGTACACATATATTTGAGAAAGGGGGTTAGTAATAAATTTCAAATATAAAAAAATTCCAGGGTAACAAGAAGATAAAATTTAGAAGAAACTTTAGTTTATATACCCAACTAAAGGTATCCGACTACTTGCGACAACTTATTTTTATTTATTTTCTTTTTTTGAAAAAATGGAGATATGGAGATTTTTTTGTGATTTTTAGATTTATTTGGTATATTTTAAGTAAAAAATCCTAAAAATTGAAAACAGAAAAAAAATTATTATTATTAAAATGGGAAAGAACAGGTAAAAATGTACAAAAAATTACATAAACGGGGCCCGCTCTGTACAAAAAATTTATGAACAAATTCTCAATTTTTCAATTTTGTTGTGTTATTTTGTTATTCATGTTTGAAACTACTTCAGGTTAGGAGAACAAAAACTATAGCACTTTATCTTAATTATTATATCAAATTGCTTAAAAAACAGTGATATTTACATAAGGAACTATAAATTTTGTAACAAAATAGTGACTGATAAATAAAATAGTGACTAAATTTTGAAATAAAATAGTGACTTTTTTATTCATGTTTGAAATTACCATCATGATAAGAGAAATTTTAATTTTTACAAAAACTAGAGCACTTTATCTTAGTGATTTATGAAAATGTTTATTATATCCACAAAAAGAGCTGTGAATTTTGAAATAAAACAGTGATTGATAAATCTGAAGGTCAAAACACTTCTACTTTTATACAGAATAAACACAAAAAATTTCAGCAAATTATTTTGAAAACTTTGCGAGCAATCGCTGTCCCCGTTTCAGCTTTCGAAAAAAACCCATTTCGATTAAAACGCGTTTTAAGGCTTGACATCTTGTGTAAAGTTATTGCATCTGCTTATACTAAAACATTTGTAGTTAGTTTTGTTCTAGTGAAGGGAAAATAAAAAAAGTTTGGTATTTTTACTAAGCTAATAAGATGGATTATAAAATAAAATCATAAAAATTTTTTTTTATCAATTTTTGAAAAAACTCAAGATTTTTGGGTAGTCGGGATAACTTAAGAATAAAAACTTATCCATAATAAAAACAGTTAATTCCCGGATGCAAAATGGAACACATTAAACGGTATGCACCTTTTCGGAATTAAAAAATGTCTACGATTAAGGAAACGTCTTTTAATATGAGTAAAATTAATTAACTGCAAGTTTTTTCACAGTTAATTGAAAGCTCCTCCCCGTCTCCAAGGCATATATGTTATTCATATATGTTAATTACATTGCGGTTCCACAGAGCACAAGACCTTAAAAATTAAGGGTAATTGTTGTCGTTCTCCAGCTGCTCTACAAAATCCTTTATGGGACTTAAGTTTAATACTCAACAGGGCCAAAACATTTAATTTTCTTTAAAATAGGGGTCTTCAGCCTTTTACGCCGGAGAGCCACATTAAAAAATTCACTGAGAACCGCGAGCCACATGTCTGTAAAAGAATAGTGTAATCAAAAAATTTAAAGATGATTTGTTTTACAAGGCAATAATTGTGGTTCTAAGTGAAGATACGTTGTTACAGATTTATATGTATGTAGCGATATCATCTATATAAGCCAGTAACAGCCCCCGGTTGATTGATTGATTGATTGATTGATTGAATATTAACGTCGCACTGTTCAGCTACCCGAGGGCTTTTGGCGACGGACCACGTAATTTTGAACCATGGTCAAGTGACGTGGACGACACCTGAGCTGGCACCCCCCTCTCCTAACTACCACACCACACCAACGGGAGGACGTTTCAGCTCTCGACAGATTTAACGTGCATCGCTGCCCTACACGGCGGGTCTTTAGTGGTACTGGGCTCGAACTCGTGACCAGGCAAGCCACGATCCGATACCTATACCACTCGGCTACCGCGGCCACAAATACAATAACGTGCTTGCAACAATTGTCAGGAGTGGGTACAGCCCCCGGACAGGAGTGATCAACTTTGCCTAGTGGTATGTTACGTGCTTACAAATCCATAGTTTGCGGGTTCTGTCCTCCAGATATGCGCCACTTCAATGGTGACCCGGATGTGATCCAAACACGCAACCTTCTCATCTGTCATGACACGATCTCTCCGCAACAAGAGCAATTAAAAGCCGTCAGATCCATTTGACGTAGCAACCAAAGTCGTCAGACTTATTTGACACATCAATGAAAAGCCGTCAGACCCACTTGACGCAGCAACAAAAAACCGTCAGACCCACTTGACGCAGCAACAAAAAACCGTCAGACTCACACTTGACACACCAGAAATAACCAGCAACAACACACCCGCTCACCATATTAAATATATCGTTCGTTCGCTTATCCACCGACTCACTGGTGGGGAGTATTGTAGCGATCTCATCTACATAAGCCAGTCACAGCCTCCGGACAATGTTGATCCTTTGTCCGGTAGTATGTTACGAAAAAAATTAACTGGAAGTTTTTAAAAATATTTACAGTGCAATAAAATATATATTTTTGAAACATTCGTCATTTTCAGAATATTTTTTCCAAATGGATACAAAACATGTAAATGAAACATTTTAAACATCAAGAATAAGAGAAAAAAATATGTTTTATACCACAAAAAAATGTTTTTGACAAATTCAAACGTGGGGAGAAGCAACATGTGTAATTTAAATTTAAAATTCTTTCAATCTTGCGAAAAATATTTTATGGCAGCGTTTCTCAAACTTGTGGAGCGCGCCCCTGGCGGGGAGTGATAATCCTACGACGGGGGGGGAGCATATCGAAAAGTCGAAAAAAAAGATCATTAAAAAAAATATGAATTTACGAAAAGGAAATAAAAGAGAAAATGCATTTTGAAATAATAAATATTTACACATACACACTGCTATAATATAATTATAAATATATCTGTACTGCACAATAATCATTAATCATCATTAATTCATCAATACTAAGTTAATAGGCTAAGTTAATATAAGCTAATTTACCCCCATGCGCTTACCATATACAACATTAACTCAAAATTTAATACTTATCTTGATAATTTGTACGATTTATAATTAAAGTCGTATTGTAGCTTTAGAGTCAAAGTATAGTGCTATTGAATTCAATACATTGTTATTGTATGAGGGAGGCGTGATGAAAATGATGATTGAAAATTGGGTCGCGAACATTGAAAGTTTGAGAAGCACTGGTTTATGAGATTCATTGCGTTTTGTAGGGCAAAATCTATTTCTCCATAGTTTATTGTACATCATGAGTAAAACGAAAGTCTCCATGCTTATGCAATGCAGAAGTAAATACATATCGTCGGTCTGATAATTAGGCTGACGATATGTCATTGTTGCTGAAAAGGAGGATAATGTTATAACCACTATTTTCCTGGGTTAGGAATCAGTGGATACGCAACTTTTATACTTTCTAGTACATTGAATGGATTTCAACCCAACAATTTATTACAAATAGCGGTTCGGGTAGCCTAGTGGTCAAGGTCACGGATTTGTGAGTGGTTTATCATGAGTTAGAGCAGGGGTGGCCAAACTTTATGGGATGAGTACCACTACCTGATAAAAAAAAATTATATACGCGCCACTTCAAACTATTTCAACAAACAAAAGAATATGAAAAGGTGAAAAAATGTTACTTACAGGCTTATGGAATTTTTACGTAAATAGCACATATTTTATGCAAGTCTAGGTAGTAGAAATTTAAAAGTAATGTAATAAATAAGACAAAAGTATGAACTTAATTGTTAAATTTTATTTTCGATTTCAATAAGTTAGGCTAGGTATAAAATAAAACTGAGTAACCAGAAAAATTTAATTCTAAATAATTATTTAACAATCAGTGCTTTCTTAATGTCTTTTTCAACTGTAGATATTTTACTGAGTCATCTACATAAGAATTAGTTCTCGAAGATCTAACTAATTCGGGTTGTTTTAGGTTTTTCTTTTTTCTTCAAAATCTAGACAAAAAAAAGCGAAAGTGTGTTCACAAAAGAAGATATATGACCAATTTAGGACTAGAAAAGAACAATCCTTTCCTTGTAATCTTAAATTTAAATTATTTAAATGTCTTATAGTGTAGGAAAGAAAAGCGAAACCTAGAAACCCATCTTCCTTCTTGAGAAGCAAGAACTCACTGGGAAGTTCACTGTTTTCTTCTACATATTTTAACACACGCTCCCTCAAATTTCAGACTCTCCCGAACGCACTTGCTTCGGAAAACCAACACACACAACAATGACGGAGTGTTGTCATGTCACAATTTCCCATTCTAATTTAATTAAGTGTATTTAAAATAGCTTCTGATGTTTTGTTTTGTCTGAGACAACAACCTGTCAATAAAGAGTAAAAAAAAATAATAAATTAGTTCTTATTAATATATTTTAAATTTTTCAATAAGTCTTCGCGTGCCACTCTTGCAACTCAGCCATGCCACAGTGTGGCACGCGTGCCGTGGGTTGGACACCCCTGAGGTAGAGCCTAGAGCCGCTGAAGACGCACCGTATAGAGGGTGCCGATACACGAAAAATATTTCAAGGCTCAAACATACTGTCGTTGGTGTGGTGTGGAAGTTAGGATAACTGTTGTCCTCGTCACTTGACTCATTGTTCAGGTCCGTCACCAATAGCCCTCATAGAGCTTTATAGTGCAACGTTAACATGAATCACTTTCACTCATATTACTTGCGTCATTGGAAAATTATAACAAGATAACGTGCAATTTTCCAACTTAGCAGAACATTTCTTAAGAGGACACAGTACGATTCAATCGACAAAAATCGGTCAAAAAATTAAATCTAATTTTTCTACCTAAATTATTCCTTGTATACTTTTCTAAAGGGTGTTTTTTTTTAGAGGTAAAGAACTTTAAATTGCAATAAAACAACGATGTATTATTCGATTGACATGAATTTTTTTTTTATTCGAAAGATAATCTTGTGGCATTACATTTTAAATATGATTTCTGGCATAGGACTGCCACGGCTGGCTCGGATGTAGTCCAATCTGGACGTCCAATTTTCGATGACTTTTTCCAACATTTGTGGCCGTATATCGGCAACAACACGGCGAATATTGTCTTCCAAATGGTCGAGCGTTTGTGGCTTATCCGCATAGACCAATGACTTTATATAGACCCACAGAAAATAGTCTAGCGGTGTTAAATCACAAGATCTTGCAGGCCAATTCACAGGTCCAAAACGTGAAGTTAGGCGGTCACCAAACGTGTCTTTCAATAAATCGATTGTGGCACGAGCTGTGTGACATGTTGCGCCGTCTTGTTGGAACCACAGCTCCTGGACATCATGATTGTTCAATTCAGGAATGAAAAAGTTAGTAATAATGGCTCTATACCGATCACCATTGACTGTAACGTTGTGGCCTTCATCGTTTTTGAAGAAGTACGGACCAATGATTCCACCAGCCCATAAAGCGCACCAAACAGTCAGTTTTTCTGGATGTAACGGTGTTTCGACATACACTTGTGGATTAGCTTCACTCCAAATGCGGCAGTTTTGTTTGTTGACGTAGCCATTCAACCAGAAGTGCGCTTCATCGCTAAACAAAATTCGCTTATGAAAATCGGGAACAACGGCAATCTCGTTTTGGGCCCATTCGACGAATCGACGCCTTGCTTGATCATATTTAAAATGTAATGCCACAAGATTATCTTTCGAATAAAAAAATTAATGTCAATCGAATAATACATCGTTGCTTTATTGCAATTTAAAGTTCTGTACCTCTAAAAAAACACCCTTTATAACCTCATAAAATTTGAAAACTCTAAATTTAAAAAACGCAGAATTATGATAGCTTTTACATTCATATTTATTCACATCCCTATAGCAAATCAAAACTTTAAACTTACTCATCTCAGAAAGGTAAAATAACTAGTTTGTCTTCATTTAAAATGCTAAAGCTTTTTTTCTATTGTACCCAGTGCTTTGAATTTTTTTACCTATTGTTAATAGTACATGTAACAAAAGTTGGTATGCATTTTTGAATCAAAGCAATTCTTATTTTGTAAAAAAATAATTGAAGTTCGAATTTGTAAGTTTTTCAAGGAATTTTCAATAAGGATTCATAAAAAGAAGTATTGTACAAATACCAATCGTGTTATCGCAAAACCCATACCAACTTGTGTTATACATAGTTGGACGTACTTGTAAATCAAATTTCATGCGTGTACGTACATTTTTGTAGTAGGAGAGAGAGTAGCATTTTAAAATCACAAATTTTAAGTTTTTTCCTTAAAAAATTAAATGGCTAACTTTTTATGAAATGTTGAGCACAAAAACCTGTTTTACACAGTATACACACATCGGACGCAAACAAAAAAATTTTGAAAATTCTTAAATTAAAATTTTTTGCTTGAATCGTACCATGTCCCCTTACCACTTCAGAAAGAAGGAGAGAATAAAGAAACCCCTACCCCACCCCTTAACCAAAAACGAGATAGTTTGATCAAGTATTTGGCGCTAATGAAAATTGGCAGGCATATAATGTTGAGATAACATATAAAAGAGGAAGAAGCTCATTGTGCGGTTAATTTTTGTATGAAATGAGTCTTACAATCGTTTGGTTGAATTGTCAATCGGCTGTCTAGTAAAGGTCTATTCATCATTATGTGTACAATAGGAATTTAGCAATTCGTTCTATGAATTGCATCAGAAACGATTTTCACACACTGAAACATAGGAACAGGGGAGTATTCACTCACCATGGCCAGAAGTGCTTCTGTCATTTGCAACACCCACATTTTCCTTCCGCTACTCCCAAATCCATGGATGATGACCTTCACGGGGTTGCTTCCATTGAAGTGCGAATAGTAGAGCGAAGAACTGTTGTCGTACCACAGTAGCTCTCCGTTCATACGACTCTTGTTGGTGTACAAGATGAACTTGGTGCCAATTGCCTCGGGAGATGCGGGTAAAGTATCCAGATAATCGAAGGCACCTATACACCGTGAAAAAAAATAGCATTGAGAGCAAGCATTTATTAGCAAGAAACTTAATGGCGTATCCGATTCAGTTTCTTGTAAAATACATTCAGTGACATCGCGTTTCTTTCAAATGAATGACATGTGATTACAGCTTTTTTTCTTCAGTTTTATTTCTATGATTATTTTCATTTTCTGTATTAAGCTTTAAGGAGAAATTCAAGAAACAGTAGGCGAGCTATTTGAAAAGATCTATTTTAGGATGATTTCTTAAAATATCTAATAAAGTGATTGCTTTCAAAAAATTTTGCAAAATAAAGCAGTAATATTTTTGAAAAAAACTCATATGCAGTCATGTGTAATATTTTATCAATATTTATCCACCCTTCTGTATTTTATTTGAAAATTTGGGTAAAATCCTAGGAGACCCCACACCCTTGGCGACAAACCGATAAAAGCGCCAAGCCAGAACAAGATGGCGCCAAGTGAACCCAGCAAGGGAATATAGTGGAATAAGGTGGATGCGTAATGAAAATATATGTTAACAATACAGAAATTAAACATTTAAGGTAAAAAATATAAAAACAGCACTTGCTTTCTTACTGCTAATCTTTTCCAAGTGGAGGGTACAGCGTAACAGATTTTAAAAAAACCTTAAAGGTTTCATCGCTAAGCAAATGATCGTGTGAGCGCCGCCATATTTATTCTGCGAGGTAATGGTCGAACATACATTCGGCGTGGCTGGTACTATTTCGAAGAAAGCGTTTTATTGCCGACCATGTTACATCATGCCGATCATTACATTTAGGACATTCATAACTCGAAGCAATCAATCCTTCCTTCATACACCATTCAATCAATTCTTTCTTACATTTCGCATTCAACAAAGTAAAAAATTCTAAAGTATATTTCCCTCACATCACGCAGCCAGCCCGGAGCCCAAAAACAAAATGAAATTCGAAATGCGCGCCCACAAAATAAGAAAATGCTAGAAATAGTTAGGGTTGCCATATGTAGTGTTTAAAAGTAGGATTACCAATTTGGCGCAATTACCGCCAACCAAAGTAATTCGCGCCAAGGGTGTGGGCTCTCCTAGGAGTGAACCAAAATTTGTCAAAATATTTAACTCAACAGGCGAATTTATATACATAAAATATAGTACATACAATCTACGATAGATGGCAGCACCACAATAAAGGATTGTAATTTATTTTGGAACAAAATTTCCGCTTATCTGTGAAGAAATAATTACAGATCACATAATATAAATGTTTTAAGAATGCTTTTCATTTACTCTAATATATATTCCTCAACTCTAAAATATAAAACCCACAATAATTTCATCTTAAAAAAATTAAATTATAATGCACATACTACACAAGTGATACTCAACTTAATTCTATTTAAAAAATTCGATCCTTGTCACTGAAAAGATATTTAAGAATGATAATTTTTGTTTGCAAGAGGAAGAGAACAATTACTATGTTAGGATTTTTAAATGATTTTAAATCAAATTTAATTAAGAATAAAAGGAAAATAATTGAAACAAATGGTATTATATCAGTAATAAGTTGAGGTAGTTTTGTATGTTCTCCATACTTAAATTGGTGGCCGCGGTAGCCGAGTGGTATAGGTATCGGACCGTGGCTTGCCCTGTCACGAGTTCGAGCCCAGTACCACTAAAGTCCCGCCGTGTAGGGCAGCGATGCACGTTAAATCTGTCGAGAGCTGAAATATCCTCCCGTTCGTGTGGTGTGGTAGTTAGGAGAGCTCAGGTGTCGTCCACGTCACTTGACCATGGTTCAAAATTACGTGGTCCGTCGCCAAAAGCCCTCGTGTAGCTGAACAGTGCGACGTTAATATTAAATCAAATCCATACTTAAATTTTATTGCATTTATAGATTAAATTATTTGCATTTTCAACATGTATTTTTAATAATGTAAAATTATTCATTTTTTCAACCACAATTTATTGCTGAATATCTTTAAAACGAAATAAAGAGCCTCAGAGAATTTTCAAGGGGAAGGGGGGGGATCGAGTGTCGGAAGTCAACATTCTCATAGCTTACCTCAATACTCTGCCAAACATATTCTTTTGATTTTAAGGATCGTTGGAAGCAAAAAAGAGTTTAAAATAAATTAATGAATAAACAACTAGCAGCAATTAATTAATAGAATAAATAATAATTGAATAATCAATGAATTAATGAACCAAATTATTCATTGACAAAATACAAAGAATTGATTGAATTAAACACAGTTGATTAATTAGGAATCGAATAAACACAATTAATTAATTAATTAAATATGGTTTATTAATTGATTGATTAGTTATGTTCTATTTAATAAATTAATTAGTAAAGTAAAGAATTAATTAATATATTTATTTTACTTTTGTTAGGAATTACATGTTCATACATAGGATTATAATAAAAAAATCAGTCGTACACTCTGGAGCCCCCTCTCCCATTTGTTGTTGCTCATGCCACCTGTCTGACAGAGTCAGATCGAGAGAGACCCACGAAATTCATCGTGGCAATGAGTTAGATGTACGCCTGTCGTAAGCCTTAGCCTTGAGCATCATACAGGTGACATTTTGATCTAGCTCGGTGAGTTTTCCGAAGGGACGCGAGAGATCAATACGATAGATGGCGCCACCATCTTTTTCCACCTCCACAATTTAGACATGGAGTACACACGGAGTACGTGTCGTTAAATCAGTGGGTCCGTAGTCTTGTGGGCTTAATCACGAGCGCAGAGACTGGAGAATATTTCCCTCCCCTTCAGTTTACATGCAGAAATTGTGGAGGTGGAGATAGAGGTCGTGTCGCCATCTATCGTCCCTTCGGGGAATTTCGCCGAGCTAAATCGTACTGTCACCTGTATGGTGCTCAAAGCCAACCTCTTGCCCATGCCACGATGAATTCCGTGGGCCTCGATCTGACTACGTCAGACAGGTGGCATCAGAAAACAACAACAACAGACATGGAATTGAAGTGGAGGGAAATTTTCTCCAGTTCCCGGCACTCGTGATTCAGTCCACAAGACTTTCGGGAACACAGATTTAACAAGCACGTACTCCGTGTGTACTCGGAGGGTGGTATTTGGCGGTACGGGCATCGAACCCGGGCCTTCCGCTACGGAGTCCGGTGCTCTAACCACTAGGCTACCCACGGCCCTTCTCTCCAATTTAATTTGCGCTACAAAAGAGCATTTCTGATTCAGAATCTCTTTTTGAAAATTCTCAATACACAAGGAAAATTCTCATTATTTACATAGAATTCGAAACTTGAGGAAAGATTTCTTGTGCATCGTAACTGAAATATATCAACTATACGTCTTGTGTTTCACGGTTCCTTCCTTTTTTACATCAACAATACTGCCATTTGAAATTCTCGAATGATTTCACATCTTATATTGAAAATACGATACACTATAATCCATTCAGAAACATTAAATTTGTTTTTTTATATTTTTTTTCGGGGGTAACTGATTTTAATTAAGATTGCAATGGCAATGGGCATCGAATATTTTCGAGTAAAGGGACTGCACCAAAATTGAAATATTACTTTTGAAAATTACAGAATTTCGCAGATTGAGTTTCATTATCTCCATAATTCTAAATTATAGTTCGTTGTATTTGAAAAATTCGAGGTCACTCGCCAATAGACTTAGCGTTTGATTTTAAGCACGTCGTTAGTCAATCACTCAAATCAATGAATGGATTTTGTTCTCCATGCCTGGCTCGGTGGCTAAAGGCCTTATCACACGAAAAGATATTTGGAGCAATTTTCCTTGAAAACAACCATTTTGAGCAATTTCAACCAAGTTGCCATAGCAACGGCTCCGAACAACTTTTTCTCATTGAGCTGAAAGAATTGCTCCAAGTAAAAATTGACTGAACTTCCAGCCAATGGGGTTCCTCGGCTCCCAACGTCATAAACAAGATTGCAGCCTCGGCTTCGTCAAACGCATTGGAAATGGCGCATAATACTTTAATGGCGTGTAATATTTTAATGGCGTTTAATATTTTAAACAGAATGCCGCTCCATTTCTGTTTTTGACCGTCAACAAAACTGCGGACGGAATAAAAGAAATAATATTGGATGTTCGTTTTCCGAAGGAGAAAAATAGGCGAGTAATTTTACAGTGCGAAGATAGGGCGCGGCTGACGTCAGAGCGTATAGTTTTGTTTATGGCAACCCTTCACCCTCACAGATTCTTGAAAAATTTCCCGAAACGGTTGTTCCAAATATGCTTGCGGGATAAGGCCTTCAAAGACAGCGTGCCCGGCTGGTAAGCCTAAGGTACCAGCTGAAGTCGATAGATTTTCTGGATGCGTGAATCGTAAACGCACATGTCACATGATTATGTAGCACATAAAAGATCCCTCGAGTGTCAATTTGAAAAAATTAAATCACGGCAATATTTAGCATCCCACGAGAGTTTGAATTGAATAAATTCGGTAGTGGGATCCGCCCCTAGATGGTGCAACCAAAGAAATGACTCTCACACTCGGAGACTTGCAGCGTCTGCAAAGGCTTAACTGCTGAAATGCAGCTCGTTTGAAAGAAACTTTAAGCCCGCCAAACCACTACAGCAGGAACTTATCTATTAACTTTTATTTTATATCGAATTCAAATCATATAGTTTTAGAAGCCATTCTCACCTTCATCCCTAAAACATCCGAATCCCCTGTAGCACACCACCTCCTCCGACCTCTTACGCACGTGGTGCTTGTGTGCCTTTCGCTTCTTCATCTCTTCCCATCGGGCCATGGAGGACACGATGGCTGACCACACCTCGTAATCACTCGGCTCCTCTTCGACAGGCATACCGCCTACAGTTGACCATACTTCTTGGTTACTGATCGTCGAGGGGGTTGGCGTGGAAATTCCGTTGGTTGTGGTGGTGTTGGCGAGCAATGGGGTGAACAGACCTATGAAAACAAACAAAAAATGTCAGTAATGCAAGGAAGTATCATACATGTATTATAGTATATAACACTGTATTTCAAGAGTGACCGCAATACGCTAGTTGTTATGGTCACGAACTCGTGGCCATCGTGTATTGAGCTCGAGCCCAAAGGTCATTAAGGACACGTTGTTTAGAGGGGTTGATGCATGATAAATATGTCGAGGCTCCGTTGGCGTGGAGTGGAAGTTCGGATAGGGAGGGGGTACCAGCTCAGGTGTCGTTCTTGTGATTTGACCGGGGTTTTAAAAGGGCGAGGTTCGTCGCCAATAGGCTTTGTGTTGCTTTAAAGGAAGATTTTAATAAGTACTCAGTCTCATTACGAACCAGTATAAGTATATACCAATTTTTTTTTACTTCAAAAGCGGGTTATCTATTATTTTAAGTAACAATCAAGATAATGTATATTTCTTCATAGTTTAAGCTTATTAATGAAGAGCGTCGTCCAGCCAGTATGGTGGCTATGACAATCGGCTTGTAACCGAGAGGTTTCGAATCCCAAGTAAGACATGGTTGTACCTTCTTCGGGAACATCTGTAATAAATGTGTATATTCTTCTGTTGCATTGTATGCTTTCTGTTCTTCTTCACTTGTATTTCATATGATCCCGGGATAAAAAACACACGTCAACAACAACATTAATGAAGAGCCCGGGAAAAAAATAAATTATTTGCTTGGTCTCGTATTTTTCTTAAGATTAAATTTGCTCAAGTATATTTAGAGCTGGTTTCAAATAAATATAAAGTTCTTTGTAAGAGATATCATAACATTTACTTTCGTTTTATTTCTGAAATCAGGTAACGGATTTCTGATAGATATATTGCCCATACCGTCATCTCCAAGCTGCTAGACGACTTCATTTCTTAAGTTTTTTTAAGACCGGACGTTTTTAAGACTTTTCTCTCCTTTTTTTATAAAAAAAAGGGTGACGGAAATAAATAAACAAATCAATCAAATCTCACAATTTTTAAATTTTTTTTTGTGATTTGAAATTGTTACAGTACATTCATCTCTCTGAAAAAGGAACATTTTGAAAACACCTAAAAACGGATAAGACCACCTAAATGCGGGGTGGCAACGTGAGAACTGTGGTCAAATGAGGCATACAGCATTCCGGGGCACAATTTATAGGAGCGGTAGGATGTCAGGATATATTTTTGGGCTTTGAGATGCGCAAGTAAGGGAAGCTCATAGCATATAGTCCTAATCATGACAGAAAATACAAGAAACTTTAAAGCTTCTATTTATGTTAACATCGGTAAAAGAAAATGACATTCTTATCAATCATCATAAAAAGTTTGATATTACCGTAGTAAATATATAGAAATATCAGTTTTCTAGAATAGTCTAATCAAGAGAGCGTAGCCACCACCATATCAATGATACAGGGCCCCAACATGTGTAATTACAGTCCCATTAACAGGGTTTCCATATTTAAAAACGGGCCCTGAAGGAATTTTGATACAGGATTCTCTCAGAGCTAGCTGCGCCAGTGCTAATCAAATATTCAAGTCTCAAATTTACGGTACCTCTTTTATACAGCTGCATATTTATCAACTAAACCGTTCATTGAATATAAATAATATTTGGATTACCTTCATGGAATCATACATGATCAGTTTTAACAATACATTTTGTGCTAACACTGTATTCTGTGTAGCTTTTATTCAGTGCCGATTTAAGCTCATTTCGGGCACTGGGTGCCGAAGATCTATGGACCCCCTTGGCACTGGTGGATAGAAATTAATAATCATTAACTCTAGTTCAGTTTTTCCGAGCCCCTAGGTGTGCCCGCCCCAAGAGACCAATGGATAACCGGCACTGCTTTTTTTAATTTCTGTAATGGAAGTATTTATAATTATATAAACTTCGTTGATTGATTGATTGTTGATTTACGTCGCGTCTTAAGGCAACGTGAAGGCTATTGTAATATTTCGGCTACTCATAATTCCAAACCACAGTTAAGCAATAAAGAGACGATTGAGATCGCAACTCACTCTCCAAACTTCCACACCACGCCAACGTAAAAACTTTGAGCCTTGACGGATTTAACGTGCCTCATCCGTCTACATTGTGTATGTTTAGTGACACCGAGACTCCAGCCCACGACCTCATTGAAACAAATATTAAATATTCTGCAGCACAACACGTAGCAAATAAAATTTAAATATTCATACTGTTCAGCAAAGAATTACCAATCCATTTGTTGCTTGTTGAATAACTACTGCGTGTGAAGAGAATTGTTTTTTGTAATCCGGGCGCAGTCGCGCTCTCGATAGTAACGTTAGTGGTCACGCGGGGTGACGGAGTCACCCCATTCCTTTTTTTAGAATTATTTTTAGTGTACACGACAAAAATCGTAATTTCAGTGAATAATTTAATCGAGAAAAAGTATACTTATCTTCTTTTAATGAATTTCAATTTTTCTTTCATAGTTCTATGAAACAACCCAATTAAACTGAACTAAAATGCTTCAAATGTGCATGACTTTAATAATCACAGACACTTTTCACTAACATTACAGGAATGATATTTGCAGGTAAAACTGTCATATTTTGTTCCAAGTTATTGTAGTTTTATTGTCCTTTGACGATCGACAAATAACATATTGAACTTTTTCTTGTTTGTGCTCTTTTGACAGGGCGAAATGTATCTTGTGGTACAGTTGCGGTTTCATATCTTTCTTGAAGGAGTTTTTAGGTAGCGTTTGAAAATATAACTTTCAACTAAAAGATCTTATGTTCATCGCTTTTCTCAAATTTACTGTCGCTATATTGATTAATACATGTAAGAGGGCTATTTTTTAAGTAAGGTCCGTTTAATTTTTAAAAAAATAACGACAGTATTTGGTTTCAAAAAACCTTCACTTTTAGGATTATACATACATTTGCCTAATTTTCTACATAGTTGCCGAGTTCATTGATGCACTTGTCATACCTTAAAACTAAGTTTTAAAAACCCTCTTCATAGAATTCTGTCGCCTGATCGGACAGCCAAGTGTTCACAGCCGCTTTAATTTCTTCGTTGTCAATGAAGTTCTTCCAGCCAAGATTGTGTTTGAGGTACCGAAAAAGGTGGAAATCGCTGGAAGCAAGGTCGGGTCTGTATGGTGCATGGTCCAAAACCTCCCAGCCAAAAGATTCGATTGTCCCGAATCACTCGAGAAGTGTGAACCCTTGCGTTATCGTGGAGGAGCGAAACACCTTTTGACAGTATGCCGTGACGTTTGATTTGCAATGCTCTTCGGGGCTTCCGTAGACTTGCGCAGTAGGTCCCTGAGCTGATCGTTGTTCCTTGTGGCCTTAAGTTCAACAGCAAAACACCGCGCTGGTCTCAGAACCCTGTTGCCAGAATCTTGCGCTTTGACAGCGTGTGCTTGGCTTTGACCTTGACGACAGAGGATGTGTGTCGCCATTCCATCGATTGTTGATTTGATTCCGGGGTAGTATGGGATCCCATTTTTCCTCTCCAGTAACGATTCGACTCAACATGTCATCCCCTTCTTCCTCGTAAGGAATCAAGAAGTCTAATGAAATGGAAAACCTTTTCTCTTTGTGTTCCGGTGTGAAGAGTCTGGATAACCCCCAAGAACACAATTTCTTAAAGTTTGTGGTATCCCCTCCGTTGGGGATACCCTTTCTCCGCTATTCACGCGACCTATGTCTGCGGGAAGGAAAGAAGAACCACTAAATTCTGCCATACTAAAATCAGCTTATTCTGGTCTTAATTTATATATAATACAACAACAATACTAGTCTAAAAGGATCAAGAGTGAGTAGACGCTACACGTATTACTGATAAATAGCGCAATTTTAACAACTGAATCTATATTTATATATTAATTCCTAACTTAATAGTATCCGCCCTATCTTTATAGTTTAGATGAACTAGCTTACTGCTATTTCCTGAATAAACAGCTACGGTCCGTAAAACGTCAATTCAACCTTTAATCTAGCTGGCTCTGGCTTAGGCAATGCTGCGCTGGTCTCGGACCCACTTTTGATTTATCTACACCGGCACTGTTAGGCCAAGTCCCAAAATGAAGACTCCTCTTCTAGAATTTATCTCACTTCACTTAACTTACTTAGCACTCAAAGTTTCACTGAGAGATCACTTCTAGCATTACTTCTCCACTTAGCGATCTTCGCGAATGCTAACCTTCCAATATATATGATTCTTAATTTGATATAAACAAGTTATCTTCTTGAGTTGGCTGGAAAGAATTGCCATTCTGACCCCAAAGAATCACAAGACTACAATTAGTGGAAGTCGCGATAAAGCCTTGTCACAAGTTGAAGTCTTCAGTCACAATTTTGTACACCACCGACCGAGAAACGTCGGGAAATTCCGATGAAAGAATGGTTATCGTGAATCTCCTGTTAAGGTATCCGACTACGTTCGGAACCGTGATTTTCAAAAGAGCATAAATGGATAATTTTCATGATATTTAGTGTCACTTAGATTAGAATATATGCATAAAATTGTTTTAAGGACATTTTGACAAAAATTTTTTTGTTTTAAGTACAATATTTTGGCAAAAATTAACTTAGAATAAACTTTTTTCCTAATGTTCTCCTTTTGTGAAGAATGCTTCTATTAGAATAATATTTTACCTGTATATAGCTCAGTCATCTGTTCAGAGGCTCAACTAGAATTTTTGAAATATATAACTTAGAAGTGGGTTTATTCATATTTTACGACAACAGAGAGGATCAATTTCAAGAAAAAAAACGCGATTAATTATTTTAATTGGTGGTAACTCTGAAAATAATGGGAGTTTTTGAAAAATTCTAGTTGAGCCTCTGAACAGAGGTCTGAGCTATATACAGGCAAAATATTATTATAATAGAACCATTTTTCACAAAAGCAGAACATTTGGAAAAAAGATTATTCTAAGTTAATTTTTTGCCAAAATATTATATTTAAATAAATGTTTTTTGTAAAAATGTTCTTAAAACAATTTTATGCATGTATTATAATCTGAGTGACACTAAATATCATGAAAATTATCCATTTATGCGCTTTTTTAAAATCACGGTTCCGTACGTAGTCGGATACCTTAACACAAATTTTTGTTGTTTGAACTGCTGGCATCAAATCATCAGTGATTACAGAGGACCGGCCTGAGCGCTCATCATCATGGACGTTTGTTCACCCATCTTTAAACTTCCTGGCCCATTTTCGAAGTTTTCGATCCCTCATTGCTTCAGTGCCATAAACTTCTGTTATCTGGTGCTGAATGTTTGCAGTCGGTATGCTTCTCGCAGTCAAAAAACGCATAACAGACCGTATCTCACACTTGGCGGGCGATTCAATCACCTTAAACGTTTTAAAGACGCCCAGGGAAGCTTACAAGACTGCTACAGAACTGGAAATGGCACGAGTGTGTTGGTAAAAATGCTGGTCAGAGATGCTGAGACTCGTTGCGGCGTACGCGTGAACTGTGGAACTATACGCGCCATCGAATCTTCAATAAAAATAGTCCTCGTATTATTTCATGAGGTTCTTCCGCGCGTTGCTTGATACGTTTGAACTTCATTCAATAGAGATCGCAGATACTCATCTATCTTTTATTTACATTTATAAACCATAATGAGTCACACAACACTGCAATTAAAACCACTGTAACGTCCTAAGCATTTAAGTGATGACACTTATTTGGTCTTTTGTAGATTTATTTCCCAGACACACAGAACAGTGCACAGACATAAACAATTTGTACAGTATTTACACTTTTAAGTAGAAATCATTAGCGATCCGATTTTTGACATTTGCAGAGAGGTCATTCCTTACGCTCGCTGATGGAGCTCAATACAGTCTCTCTTGGAGAGAGGAAATCACTCATTTTCTAAATTTCTATACGCTCGCGGATGGAGCACACAAAATCTTGGCCTCTCTCGTCGAGAGGAAAATCACCGTCTCTAGATATGCACACTGCGCTCACGGGCGGAGCCCACAGAATCCGACTGCTCTCCTCGAGAGGTAAAAGCCGACTGCCTCTCGCTTGGCACTCGCGCATGCGCAGGGCTTCGGATCAGTCCGCGTTTCCACGTAGAGTTTTAGAAGGGGTCTAGAGTTCGTTACACCACTAAGTCGTTCCCAGGGTAAAAATGTAGCCTTTTCATGGAAAATATTTTGGAACTAAAGTGGTCGTGCGGGAACTCAATCACCCCAAGTACCTTAAGATTGTAAAAAAACGTTTTCCCCTCCCAAAAGAGAGAGAGATGTGATAAATACATTTTAGTTCCCATGAAGACAGTCATACAGGAGGATAATGATAAGGCGATTGGTAAAAAATAAAGTTTTCCCAGAATTAACCATTTCGTGAGCCTGGAGTGAATCTGTGCCCCGTGCACCAACTCCAGGGTTAAGGACCCCAAAAATGCTAAAAATAAAATATTTTGTAAAAGTTTGAATTGTTTGTTAAATGTAGTATCCCTGAGGCTCGATTGGGAGATTGTGGTATGTATTCTTTATAAATAGGAAGGTGAAGGGGAGAGGTAACCCCCTTTTTTAGAGTGCAGTTGCAAAATTTTCAAGTAAAAATTAAAGGTTAGTGCAGCGTTTCTCAAACTTTGGGGCGCGCTCCCCTAGGGGGCGTGATATACCTACGTAGGGGGCTCGAGCGTATCGAAAGATCGAAAACTGAAGATTATTTTTTTTAAAAAAAATATTAATTTACAGAAAGAAAGCAAAACAAAATACAGTCTGACATAATAAAAAAATATAATACACATTTACACTGACAGAATACACTTCTAAATGTTCTGCACGATGTATTTGATAGTTAATTTATGAATATCAAATTAAGAACAAGTTTAATAATTACCAGTGGATCCATGAGCTTGTCATATATATACTTTTATACACAAAATGTAATACTTATCTTGATAATATGTACGGTTCATAATTAAAGTCGCATTGTTACTTTAGTGTCAAAGTATATTAATATTGATTTCTATACATTGTTTTGTATAGGGGGGCGATGAAATTTTGATTGAAATTTGGGTCGCAAGTATTGAAAGTTTGAGAAGCACTGGGTTAATGTGAAGATATTTGAAGAACTAAAATAATTCCGAATCAATGATTTATAATGTCTTTGCAACTTTAGATAACATTCATAAGATTCATACCGTAAGAAAAAAAAAGTTTGCATTATAAAATTCTTAAAATATACAACTGACTAAACAGAAAACGTTGCCTTGACGTATAGAAATGAATCCAAATGGTTGAGATGTAATGATTCACTAATGTAGAATTTATAAAAGGTGCGCAAAAACTGCGTATGTTTCTCAACATTTGTTCACCTGCACACGAAATAAACATAAGGAGTCTTGAATACATAAGGATGTAAGATATAAATATCCACATTTTTATCGCTATAAACTGATAAGCAAAGTATATTCCAAAGGTAATAATTCGCTATAAATAAAACCACACTCCAAAGGTGGAACAACAATGTGCAGAAAAGAGCTAGAATGAAAAAATAATATTGTTTGATGTGCAATTAAATCAAGAATATATATCGCTGATTTCGATAATTTGAAATCAAGAGATCTTTGTAAATGTATCAACAGTTCAACATTAGTAATAATTATTGTATTACGAACGTCTTTGATTAAAAGGTTTTCATTAAAGTAGTCAGCAATGAACATTACCATCATAGAACATTTTTAAATTTCTAAAATAGTAAAATTATTTTTAGACTTCACTATCCTAGTCAAAACAACGATCGCTTGTGTATAAGTGAGATTACTATTTCAATAACATAGCAAATGAATAGGGATGACACATTGGCGACTGATTTGGCGGCAAATTTGGCCAACAAATGTCTCCGCCAAATTTTGCGGCAATTTTGAAGAGAAAGCCTTGGTACGTGTCTTATAAGGGTCTCCATGACTTTCGATTCCCACAAAATCTGTTCGCAGAAGATCTCTACTGTAAAAAAGTAATATACTGGCCAGATTTCAAATTTGTAGGTCTAACAGCTTTGGACATCTCATGATGAATGTAGGAGAGTCGTTTATCACTCATATATATAGATATGTAAGTTATATTTTAAGCTTATGTAACCCCCACTTGTGAGTCTATTTCCTCAAAACCCGTCCAAAGTGAATCTCTACATAATAAAAGAAACACATCTATCAAATTTCAAGTTTGTAGGTCAAATAGTTCCGGAGATCTCGTGATGAGTGAGTCGCTTTGCTATTATATATTGTTGATAGATAAAATGCTACCACGGATTTTAAAACATGTACGAAAAATGAACAAGTCACGTTGTATGAGTGAATGAAGACCGCACCACTAAAAAAAGTGTTCAATGATCAACCAATTGGTACACGAAAAAAGGGCAGGCCAAATCTTAGATGGATTAATGACCTAGAAAAAGATCTCCTAATTTTGAGAACTATGAATCGGAGAACACTAGCAGGAAGAAGGCTGGTCTGGAAAAGGCTTCTTGAGAAGGCCAAGGCCCACCTGAGCTGTCGAGCTACTGAAGAAGAAGACGATAAATAAAATGAAATAAAAGAAAACAGGAATTAGTGAAATGTTCTTCCCCAAGCATAAAATTATTACTCACAGGAAATAAAAGTACCACTATAAATATTGTTCAAATTTCTGTGCTTTTGATGTAAGCATATTATAACCGTTTTTCTTCTTTTTTTAACAATTCATTATATATTCTAATTGATTGTCGATCCTTTATCATTCATGAATAGTATAAAATTGCATACAAATTAACAGAAAACTTTTTATTCATCAGGCTTAACTTTAGCTACAGTAAAAACGTGTTTCAAGTTAGCTAATGTCAATATTCGGACTGTTTCCAATCTGGTAAAGCAAAAAAGCTACACTAAAATTGTTTCCAGATTTACAAGTATTATTTTGTAACTATATCACACACACACACACAATCATTTTAAAAGTTAACAATAAAACAATATTTACAATTATGAAAAATGTACAAAAAATAAATACAGTTAGTTTACATAAAACTCAAAATACAATAGTAAATTATAAATGCTTGAATATAAACTTATGAAATTTATCTTAAAAACAATTTAATTTATTTACTGCAATATAATCGTTGTTTGTTTGTTTTTTCAATTCTCAAAATTGGCATCGTTTGTATTTATGTAAACACCGGACCATCTGCATGTGGAATGTTTATTGCAGTATTTATAACGTATACATCTAGTAGTTCATTTCGTGTTCGTGAGTTCCAATTGGATTTTTTACACAATCAAACAACAATTATTTATCACTTTGCGTCACATCTACGCAGTGCGAATCGCAGAAATATTTTTAATTGCTATAACACTTCGAACATTTTCAGTACCAAACCATTTGACATTATCTATCATTTTCCCAGTTGCTGAAGTGGAAATACTTGACACTTGAATCGAACGTCTGTTCGGAAGAGGTGTAACATAACACATGTTTAACACCCAGCCGTTGTTGAAGCGACGATATCCAAATAAACAGATCCACGAAGAACGTAGCCGAAGACGAAAATATGCGTCGCTTTTGAAGTGTTAAATGACGTAATATTCTATGATGTAATGCGAAGGAACGTCAAGAGTTCAAATTCGAAAAGAAAAGAGGTTCGTTTCTTTCAATAAGACTGGACATAAATATTCGACACAAGTGCTTATCTTCAAATCTCCCCCCTTCAATCTGGTTCATTACTTCTTTTTCACCAATGAGTTCTCTTAACTGGATGGCACTAGAGAAAAATATTGTAGAGTTAACCAATCTCAGTTGCTATTAATTATCAGTATAATGATTATATATTTATGCATCAAATAATTATATTTAATTAATCTAATATATATTATAAATGTGAAAGCTTGTGTGAAAATCTTTGTGGGTCTTTCACGCAAAAACAACTTAATGGATTTTAATGAAACTTTACAGTAATATAACTTATACATCAGAATAACACATAGGCTATAATTTATAAAAATTTATAAAAATTTGTAAAAAGTGTCCAAAATATAACGCTATTTGTCAAGTAAGAAGGAAAAAATTCTGCCATCTGCAAGCAAAAAAGCCCACGTCAGCATATATCTATCTTTTGTTTGTGAAAAACTCTTTTTGTTTTGGCTACGCAAGGGAATCGCTTCTAATTAATTCCTGTGATCAGAATAATGCCTATTTTTTATTTCAGAATAAAACTAAGTTTCGAAGGGAGAAGTTGTTATAAATCTCTCTTTATTTTAATGGGTTTTTTTATGATTTTATTATGCACATTTGGTAGTAAGAAGTTGATCTATTTTCAAAATAACTACTTTTATCGCTTCTGGTACTTAAAGTAAATAAACTTTCTCTTTCACACTACATCATTTGGACAAACTTTCATAGTTTTTTTGTGGTTGGTAGTTAATTATAACGCTGTAATTTTAATTGAATATGCAGATATTGCATTTTTAAGTATAAAACTAATTATAACTACTGCACTGTATTTTTTACAGTGAGTGAGTGAGTGAATATTAACGTCGCACTGTTCAGCTACACGAGGGCTTTTGGAGACGGACCATGTAATTTTGAACAATGGTCAAGTGACGGGAACGACACTTGAGCTGGCACCCCCTTCTCCTAACTACCACACCACACCAATTTAGCAGGAATATTCTACCAATACTTAGCTTTAATATACTTTGAAATCCACTCTTCCAAGATATATGGCAGCACGGGTTCTATGATGAGTATTTTAGTGGGGAAGGCGAAAAGTTTTGTAGCAGATATTGCGTTTTCAGCAGATTGCAGATTATTATTTTTGTCGCAAAAAAATAGTTAATGTCAAAATTTAAGTGTCTTATGGTTTTGTCTGTTAATGAAGACCTTGGAAAATGATTCGACTACTTATTTTTTAAGTGAACGGTGTACATTATTAATTTTACAGTGGAATATGTTTAATTAATTTATTAGCACTAACGGATTAAATTTTCCAAAGTGGAGTATTTTGTTTATGTATATCCCTTAATTTGTACATGTAGTGATCTAAAAAAAATTGTATGAAAAAAACTGCAGTAAATCATAATGCGGTTGGATAAAGTATTAACGTGCATCGCTTCCCTACACGGCGGGTCTTACAAAGCTATAATAAAGCTCGAGCTACGAAAGTAGCTAGGCATTTGCCAACTTGACTCTATCGTTAACATTTCGCTATGTTTTTCATTGAATCGCCATTATAATTTAAGAAACGGCGTTGCTTGCGAATATTACAATTTTAAAATAAAATAAATACAACAGAAAGTAATATTAATGCATTACACTTTCAGATATAAATTATTTACACTACTTTAAGCGTTCATTACGCAAAACTTTTAAGAATGTGTTACTTTAGCTGAGCAGAGATCAGCTTAGGGAGGTATTTTGAAAAAACGACCCTCAAGAGTGTTACGAGGAATTATAAATTTTAAAAAAATCCTTTTTATCGGCTATTAGATCTACATAGTTAAAATTTAACAAAGGTGTTTTTTTTCTTTCTTTTTTTGTTTAGCTGAGATATGCAAAAAGCTTTTTTTGTTTAATTTTCAATTCACATAAAATTAACTCATTAAAAACTTCTTTATCCTTCAATCTGTGTTGTTTAATTTTTCAGTTCACCCGTGCGAAGAACGGGTATACCAGCTAGTTATTAATACTGTGACCAATTTTATTCACCGTAATATCCGGCGTATAACACGCACTTTTAACACAAAAAATAATATCGAAATTTAAGGATGAGCGTAAAGCGTCGGGTATAAAAACGATAGCCTTAAAAATAACAAATAAAATGAGCATAAGAAAATTTACTTCTACGCATATCGAAATACTGTTTATTTAAAAGAAATGACATGCCTTTTTTGAACTAAAAGAGTTATAGCTCTAAAAGTTTACTATTTTTTTTAAAAAGTCTGGGATAATACCTCGAAAAAATGGCTTCATAGAATATTAACATTTCAGATTCCTTCGTAAAAAAAAAGGGGGGGAGGGTGCGTTATACGGCGAATATACCTAAAAATTAAAAAATGCAGCTTGAAAGTATAGGTTCGCGTAATACACCGGTGCGCGTTATATGCCGGATTCTACGGTATTTTTATTTTTTACCATGAAAAGGAGGACGAAAAATTTAAGAAAAAATTACAATGTAAATATATGAAACATTTTATTGATTCAAACAAAATTGCACTATTTACGCTCACATGCCTTTTAATTATTTACATAAACGAGTATTTTCCCCTGTATTAATAATCATTATTATTATTTTTGTAAATATATCGGAAATTTCATAGCAAGAAATATCCTTCATATTGAATCAGGTATTTCTTTTGATTAAAGCCCAAAACACAATTTTTTTAATAAATAAGTGGCAACAGACGTGTTTATTTATTCGCATTTTAGATTTAATAGGAATAAATCAATAATGAAAATTTTGATGAAAAACGATGATTGAACTAATGGATCATATAAATTCCGATCAATTTAGGGGGATAAAAAAAAATTAGTATAATTTAAATAATATTTACCCTATCTCATCCACAATAGGTCCACAATTAATAGGTCCACAGAGACGAAAAAACACATAGTATTATTAACTCTGCATGCAGTACAATAATACAGTAACAACAAAAACAAAAAGTACAACAAGGAAATAAACAACAGGAGTAAAATAAGATGAGTTAAAAAAGAGTATAATGATGAAAGGTTGTTAAGTCATTTAAAATTAGTAAGTCACACACGCACTCTGTGTGTGTTGCAGTTAATTATCATATTTAAACGATTATCTTACATAAAACGATTTGTTATCAATCTAAGTGAACATTTTTTTTTCTTTCAGTAATATAATTACAAAAGTATGCTAATGTAGATCTTCATAAACATTTGTGTATGGTCAAAAAATTAATTATTTATGTGAGACAACCTCTTAGAACAGTGGATCTTAAACTTTCAATCGCCGGGGCCCCTTAAATGTATCAGCTTTGCATTGCGGAACCCCAAGATTTTGAACTCTCCTTCCCTGACTCCCAACCATGATTTAAAACAGGGGTGAGCATTGTCGATCGCGATCGACCGGTGGACTGCCAAGACATTTTTAGGGGACCGCCTTTGCTAAGGCCCAAGACGTATATACTAAAAGAAACATATTTGTGGAATACCGATCCCAGCTAGACTGGAGCCTTAGTGCACCGTAACACCTTGAAAAGTTAGAAGTAGCCGTACTCTGGAAAAAGTCTGCCCATCCCTTACTTACAGATTTAAAGGTTTTCCAACAATCCTTAGGCTGCCTGTGCTACTTATATAGACTATTTTTTAACACTTCTTTCCTACCTTTAAGAAAACAGTAAATTGTTTTTTTTTGAGAACATTACGTTTTCGTGCTGACTATGTAGTTTCAAAACAATTAAAAGCAATGAATTAATATTTGTTATTGAAATAAATGTTCTATAGTAGAATGTTTTCATTGGGGCAATTTAGTGATCTCATCTCGGATGGCACATCTTTGAATTTGAAATACCTGAAGACAATGTACTCGAAAAATTATTTATATGTAAAAATAAGGAGAAAAAAAAGAGAAAAACAAAAATAATCTATTAGTTTTTTTTAAAGCAAATGAGAAAAATACTTTTAACAATCCATTCAAATAATTGTAAATAATAAGATGATTAGATAAATTAAACGCGATTTTTAACAAAGCAGATGCAATTTAGAATAATTTGTTGGTATATAAAAAGGCGCCAAATCCCTATACCAGCAGACGATCAGATTTAATTCATGTCAGAAAAAGAACCAGACAAACGAACAATGTATTCCTAAGCATAATAAATAAATGGGCAATTTTTATTATTACGTAAATAATGGATAGCATTTCATTCCCTTAATAAACACAGAATTTATCAAGCAACATTCTCACAATTCATCCTATCACAATGACAACTCCGTTGTGGCAGCATGGCGAAGAATAATTAAACGTTGGTCTCTGACGTCACTTTAATAGGTCCCAACGTGTCTCACATTGAGATTCGCTCTACATTTTTTGGATTTCCCATTGGGAGGCAGCCAGCATGATAAGAAAAAGGGAGACGAACGTAAAATATAATTAAGAAAGAAAAAAAAAAAGGAAAGGTCGTAAAACAGAACGGTCGTTCAACTTTCGCTGGTTTTCTACTAGATTCACTCACATGAAAAATAATGTTGGGATTGACTTTAATGAAACCTTGCTATATCCATGTAGAAAAATAATGATTTTACGGGTAAAAAAACATATTTCAAAATAATTGGAATTAGAAGATATTTATGTTAGATTGTAATGATGTTCCTTAAATGAAAAAGAAAGCTATGTAAACCTTTTAATTTTGGAATCTTTTTAGTGTTTCCTGTTTAAAAGGGGGAAGAAGCGGATGCTTGTTATATGAATATTTTATTGATTTTTATTTCATACCAGAAAAATAAATAGGATATTTCACATGATAGCGTGATGATATGTTTTACAAAAAATTGCACATTTACAATAAACTTTTTTTGAATTTATTTTGGAATCATTTGTGCTTCCTGTTTGCAAAACGAAGAAGCGGAAGTGTGCAAAAAATCATTTTAATGATTCATTGTAAGAATATGTTATTTGATTAGTTTCATTTTAGAGAATCTAGTTGTTACAACAGGAAGAGAAAGGTCGAATACAAAGCAATTCTATTTAGCATATAGTATTCCCCCTCATTTTTAAACAGCAAGGAAAGTTGAAAATTGTTTTTTTTAAATAAATGTTTTTCCTACGTCTGGCCTTTTCAAGCTTTCACGGCATTCGAGAATCAAAAACAATACTTCCATAGAAAACTATAAACCAATGTACACTAAAATTTCCTAAACCATTTTTCTTAAATTTGTAATGTGTTACGTTTGAAAACAAGGAAATTTATTTACCAATATCGAAGTTGAGAAACGTTTACATAATAATAAGGGAAGAAGCACTTGAAGATTTTTAACATTTTGAATGTTGGAAAAAAACTAGGGGGGAGGGGGAGAGTAACTTGGAAAAATAGAGTTTTTAACTTACAAAATATTTAAAAAAAAACAATAAATGTGTGAAGTGAATATGCAAGATAAACTGCAGGACATCAGAAGTGTTTGTTACTTAAAATGTGGGAACATTGTAATATTCTTCCCAATATTTTTGTCTCAGTTATTCCATACAGAAATATCCAGAATATTCCATATAGAAATAAACAGGAAATCCATGCAGAAATCCATCGATATAAACTACTAAAACTGACCTATACAGTGATATAAAAGTTACATTGCCATGTATGTTAAACGATTATTTTGTAATTAACTAAATAATCCGAGCAAGACCTTTGGTTCACCCAGTATAATAATCATAACATAATAAATATGATACACTTTTTAAAAAATTATCATTAATTATACCAGTATTATCATTACCATATATCACTATTATCATTGTCATATATCACTATTATACCTATATTAATAAATATAATATTTTTGTTTAACATAATAAATTCAATAATAAATAAATACTATTAGCATTTATAAATGAAAATTGCGATTATTTGGCAACATTATTACAATATTTATAACTATTGCTATTTACATAAGATTAGTATAATTATTATTAACATTATTAACGCTTATTAAAAATAGTAATGCGATAATATAAAATGTTAGTAAAATGATGTTTTGCTCAAATAAGTGTTGCATGTATTCATTAGAAATCTATCTAGAGTGATCTGCAGATGTATTTTCGTAGATTTATCATCATTAAAAACATTGAATTATTTCAAGCGAACTATTAATAACAAACCGCGGTACTTTTCCGTTTCGCCGGCGCAAGAGATAAAATCTCCAAAAATGATACAACAGAGGCCAAAGGGAATATTCCCGTTGGCAACCTTTTATCAACCCTTTTACATAACAAGTCGTAATTCTTAGAGCATAAAAGTCTTTTCCATAATATATTAAAAGGGGGGGACCCAATGAAAAATAATATTTATTAATATTTTTTATGTGTATATTGTGTGTTGTGTTGTCACCAATAACGTCAACCTGGCGAGATTTGCGCCGGCGAAACGGTAACCCAAACCGCAAATCTACTTTCTAATGATAATTTTAAGGAAATATGATGCATTTTCTTTTCATTTAAAGTATTCTAATTTGTTTGTAATTTTATATCAAAGTGGGATCATTTGAAAGAAGAAACAGAGTTTGTGTGTTTTATTTCTTCTATTTAACAAATAACCTTATTCCAAATATTGCATAACCGTATTGCACTGTTAAGTATGTCACGTGACTTTAAAAAAATAATTTGGCCAAAAGGAAGCGGCTATTTTTCGATATTCAAGAAAGCCAAGAACGAACACAAGTAAAAAATGACCGTTAAACGTTTTTTTTTTAATTTTGTTTTCGTACAAGTTGTTTTATTTATTTTTTTCATTAATGAAAAACGATGAAAATATTTCTGTGCAAATACTTTTATTATTTCAGCAATGATGTAATTTTGTATACAATTCAGTTTATCATTTTATTTCTTTTTTTCATAACAAATTTTCTTATTTCTTTTCTATGTTCGAAACCGTGATTTTGGAAAAGTGTATAAATTAATATTTTTTGATATTTATTGTCAGTTAAATTAGAATATACTAGATATCCTGAGCGCTCCAGGACATCGCGTAATAATCAATTTCTATTTTACTTGCCTAACGGGATATAACTATCGTCAGAACTAAAAGTTCAGCGTTTTTAAATTAAGAATTATATAATCTATCATCACCTGAGTATCTGGACCGATCAGCAGAACCTTTACCGAAAATTATATGGTTTTAGTAGGTTCAGGTTGTGTCCAGCGGTATAAATAGACGGAGATTTCTAGATAGAGAAGATGCTTTTTGCAATTGTGATGTAAACCGCGTATGTTATGTCTCGCTTTGAGTGTTGCTATTTGTGTTATGTTTGTGAGTGTTTTTCTATGAAACTCAATAAAATTAAAAATACCAAGCCTCATCAATCTCTCCAACGGCTTCATGAAATCATCTTATTCCATTTAAAAGTTCCTTTCCGAGCAAAATCGTACTGTCACTTGTAAGGTACTCAAAGCTACGGTTAACGACAGGCGTAAATTCGATAAATTTCACGGACCTTGTGATCTTATGTTACAGTCGATCAGGTGGCATACGAAACAAGAACATAAGTGCCTTAATTTCAACCAAATCATTTCATACATATAAAATTGTTTAAAGAATATTATTAAAATAAAAAATTATTTAAAAGTTATTTTTGACCCCTTCCCCCCCCAAAAAAAAAGTGAAGAAAGAAAGTTCAAAACATTCAACTTTTATCAAAAATGCTTCGAAAGTTTTTTTGTTTCCTTACTGAATTATATATTTCCTTTTGAAATATATAATTCAGAAGTGGATTTATTCATATTTTATTATAGAGAAATTTTAGTAAAAAACACCCATTATTATTTTATTTGATCGTAACTCTGAAAATAATGCTAATTTTTCACTGATTTTAGTTCAACCCCGGTATAGAAATAAAAGCTGTATAGATGCAAAATAAAAATCATTATAGAATAAATTTTCATAAACAGTGAATGTTTTGAAAATGTCATTCTTTTTCATTTTTTGCCCCCGAAAAAATTGCTTTGGATTAATTCTTAGTGTAGTAATATTATTTAAACGATTTTACATGTATATTCTAATTTGACTAACACTAAATATCAAAATAATTATTCATTTATAAGATTATTCGAAATCAGAGTTCCGAACGTAGTCTCAGTCATCTTAACTCTTTATGTACCGACGGTACTTATAAGAACCACTCACTTTGAAATCACATAGAACAACCATTTTTAGGAATACTCTGACGATACTTAGCAGAAATATTCTTTGAAATCCATTCTTTCAAGATATATGGTAGCATGGGTTCTATGATGAGTATTTTAGCGAGGAAAGCAAATAGTTTTACAGCAGAAGTTGCGTTTTCAGCTGACTTTTTGATCGGATTGCGAATATTGTCATTTTTGTTCCGAAAAATTAATTAATATCAAAAGGTAAGTGTCTTATTTTTTTACATGTCAAGGAAACCCTTAAAAAACGATTTGACTATTTATTTTATATGAACAGTGTATACAATTAATTTTACAGTTGAATAACTTTGTGGTACTTACAAGTAGCGACAGCACACTGGGTGTTGGAGCAAGAACTTAGTTTTTTTTCGTCCGTGTAGCTTATTAATGATTTTTGTTCTGTTGAAGCGTCATCACTATGCTGCAATAGAGTTATACCTTTTTTAGCGTTTCTTTTTGCTTAACTGACTTATTTGGCTTTATATATATATATATATATATATATATATATATATATATATATTATATATATATATATATATATATATATATTTATTTATTTATTTATTTTAATGATTTTAAAAAATTTGTAACTTTTTTAATCCGAGCTTGTATTTTTTTTGTTGCCCCAAAACTAAATGAAATATGTATTCTTATTTAAAAAAATTAACTAACATCATTTTAATTCCTTTATGTGTAACATAGATTTAACAGTAGTTGGAAAAGTTCAAGGTGCTAATATTATTTTTATTATTATTTTCCTTTCTTAGAGAGTCTGTAAAAAAGAAGCTCAGTCTTCAAGAGGCTTTGGATTTGTTATAGAACCTACCATCTGAAATCAGCGATGTACTAACAAGTGATTTTTCTGATGAAGAAGTCCCAGCAAATTATCTGCTAGAATTTTCGTTAGATTCTTAGGATGACGTTCAAAGGGCTGAACTCAAAGTGTAGTAGTTGATGTTAAGAAAATACTGCATTTCTTACCCGAGGATGCAGTGTTTTAAGAAACATTCAATCGAAACCTCACTCAAAATGCACAACGTGTAATGAATTTCTGTATATTAATGAAAAAAAACTGTTTCTTTGAATATCATCAAATTAAGTTTATGTGTAAAAAAAAGTAAATAAATTTTTAAAATTTAATAATCTTTAAAAATAAATATTTGTGCTGTATAATATTAGTATTCTTTGTGGATATTTAGCATTTTTAAGTATTTAAAACTGGGTTAAAAAAGTCATTCGTTCTTTTCGTATTGTCAGAATATTTTAGACCTTTGTGTGCTGACGGTACTTTAAAATACCAATTTAATTAATTAGCTCTAGCGAATTTTTTTTTTTTAAATTTGCAAAAGTTGAGCATTTTATTTATGTATATCCCTTGATTTTCAATGCAGTGATCCAAAAAAAATAATATTGCATGAAAAAATGTGCACTAAATCATAATACGGTACATAAAGGGTTAAGATAGTTTAACTCAGAACTCACATTGTCAAGTTCTGTAAACACTCCACTTCACTTCAAATCAAGCATCTAAATTAAAAACTAATTTAAATATAAACCATCCACCAAAATCAGGTTTCCGATCGTCCATCCGTCATGAATCATTCCAAAAGCGGTCATACGAAGAAGGTATTCGACTCGAACGAAAAAGAACGTTTTTATCTATTTAAAAAAATAGCCATCAGCCGAGCTTAAATCTATGTAGGTTAAGGCTCAGGTGAGGTAAATCCAAATATACCTGCGCGATTAAGGATACCACAGGGAAGAATTGGGGGCAGACCGCGTCGTACGGATTAAAAAAAAATTGTAAAAAAATAAAAACTATGATGGCAACAGTTTAGGCGGTGAAAGCTGGTGCAAGGTCGAGCCTTTTTTTTCCCCTTCTGATAAACCTATGTAGGCATATTTTTTCGTTTTCTTGTTAAAGGTCGCTTCGACTGGTGTGTGGATTGCCCAAAGGTTGAAGAAACTTTTTACAATGTATCTAATTCTTGTGAACTTTCATTCGGGTAGAGGTAATTTATTTTTGGTTTTCGCAGCAATCGCTGATGTGTGTTTATCATTTTTTTAGGTTTATTATTATTAATATCTTTTTCCACTGGCGTTTAAATTTTGTTTTGAGATATATATATATATAAGATGAAGAGCTTGATATAGGATTTGAAAAATTTAAGTGGAAACTATGCACATGATACGTATATTCATAAAAGGTTTTATATAGTAAGTAAATACTCAAAAAAATCAATTTTCAATGAGTTTAATAATGCATTGTTTATTCAGCATTACTAAATGCTTTATTTAATATTTAAGAGAAAATTGGGAAATAATTATTTTTATAGAATAGGAAAAGAAAATTTTAAGAATTCTTTTTTCTCAATAGATTCTTCATAATTATTATCGTCTGCTATAATTTTAGACCTTAAAATACACATTATTTTATTCTATTATTAAAAATCCATTAACTGTTTATATAATCGCTTGCTATTCCTTTTTTTAATTCTGTCTTTAAAGTTGGAATCATTGGAAAAAAATGTAAAAAATACGAAATTCATTGTATGCAAAATAACTATTAAAATATTTTATCTTGCATGAGTCAATCTCTTCTTGGTTCCACAGTATTCAAATACAAGTTTTTAATGCTAGAAACCGAGGAAAATATTCAATAAAAAATCGTTTGCGATTATATTATTTAATTTTTTTTATCAACAAGAAACAAATCAACCAGAGAATAATATTTCATATTTTTATCCAAGTCATTAAGAAAAATCACAACTAATTTATTTGATTTGATAGATCAATATATTATATATTTTTATACCAATAACTTAAATTTAAATTTCGAAAAATTTACGTTTGATTTAATTGATTTTATAATTTAACAGTTGCAGTCTTATTCGACGCGGAACAAGTACCTATGTCAACTTAATTTCACTTTCTTATAATTTATCTATTCGACTTTTTAAGTGCCCATTTATTATTTGGGAAAGGTCATCGAATCCTTACCGGATTCAGTGGTGTAACATACACCCCCTTCCTCATCGCGAAGGGGAGGGGGGTGCAGGATTCTACGGGACCCCGAAGGGTTATGGTTTCGCAATCTTTGTTAGATCGGACTTGTGGCTGAAAATGTTAATTTGATTGAATAATATTCGTTAAGCCGCTGACCGGATCTGACTACATGAATTAAAAACGAATAACATTTGTCATTTAATGGCACTCCTATTAATAAAAAGAATCACAAAATTACTGCTATGTTTCACATAACTACATCTCCATACTCATAATACCTTTCATTCTGAATTTAAATACTTATGATTTTAATAACTGATTATGACAATCACTAAAATTACAAATAATTAAATTAAAATTGTTCTTACAGATACTGGTTGTTATGCACACATATTATCTTATATTATACACACGTGTATATTTTTTTTCAACAGTTACAAACATGGTCATTGAACTGTATGTAAAGGGAAACTAGGGGAATTGCAATGGATATAGTTTTAAGAATACTGCGAAAAAAACTTTGTATTATACACAGAGGAAAACCTTTATATATCTTGTTTCAGTAGAAGATATCAATGAAATTTAATTTTAGGTTTGGTAAGGGTAAAAAATACAGAGGTAAAATTTGATTTGTAAAATTGTTCTTTTGCTCTGATTAGTAAGAGGGTTTTTTTAAACTATAGAAATTATAAATAAGCTGAAAGAGAACCAAAAATAAAATTTCTGTAAGTGTATTCATTTTAGTTATAATTAAAACATCTTATTATTGCTACCATTAAGGTATCCGACTACGTTCGGAACCGTGATTTTGCAAAAGCGTACAAACGAATATTCTTTTTATATTTAATGTCATTTAGATTAGAATACACTTATAAAATTGTGTTAAGAATATTATAACAGTAAAAAAAAAATTTTAAATGCAATATTTTGGCAAAAAATGAACTTAGAATTAACTTTTTAAAAAACATTCTCCTTTTATGAAAAATGATTCTATAATGATAATATTTCGCTTATACACTATGTCTGAATCTTCTCCTAAGGGCCTGAACTACGACTTTTCAAAAATTCTCATTATTTTCAGAGTTACTACCAATTGAAATAATTATCAATGTTTTTTTTTTGTTAAAATTACTCCACTCTGATGTATTAAAATATGGATAAAAATTCCTTTTCTAAATTATATACTTCAAAAATGCTAGTTCAGGCTCTGTATAGCGGTCTGAGCTATATATAGGCAAAATATTATTATTACAGAAGCATTTTCCGTACAAGAAGAATATTTGGAAAATAAATAATTCTTTGTTCATTTTTTGCCAAAATATTACATTTAAATCATTTTTAATTTTAATAATATTCTTAAAACAATTTCATACGTGTATTCTAATCTAAGCGACCCTAAATATTAAAAAAAAAATTCGTTTGCTCGCATTTGAAAAATCACGGTTCCGAACGTAGTCGGATACCTTAAGAGACACCTCCTAAAAAGATTGAAAAAAATTGATCATTACTTTTGCTAGAAGATTGATGTCAGAATTAATATGTTGTACTAATAAGCTTTATTTTGCGGGTGAAACACGAATAAATCTGTGTATTTACAGAGCAGGGCCGTTTTTAACCTCCCCGTCGCCCTAGGCACCTCAAAGTATTACTCCTACTCTCCACTATTTCCAGAGCCCCCTTCTTAAGTTTTTTGCCTGTCAATTTCGGTTGGGGAGAGATTTTTTTTTAAACAAATTTTTTTCTCTTCTTCGTCCTTCAATTTTTTGCGCCTCTAAATCTTTTGCGCCGTAGGCATGTGCCCAAGAGGATAAGCGGTTTTGACCCAGAGGTGTTCAACCTGGGTTTCCTGGAACATTGACTAGGGTTCCACAAACAAACATTATTTGCTTAATCAAAACACCAAATATTTAGTAAAAGTTAAATTCTTATAAAGTATTGAATTCTTAAAGGCAGTTTGCTTGTAAAAAAGAAATGCAAATAAATATTTTATGCATTAAATAAATTCTTAAATTTTGTAAAAATCAAGAAAATATTTACGAATCTGGAAAACATATAAGAAATTTTAAGATTTTAATTCAAAAAATACAAGTACTATAGGGGTTTATTAATTTTTATTTTTTAGAAAATTGGATATTTTTAACACAATCTACAACAAAAATGTTCCTTTAAATATATTGACAAAATTTCCTGACACCAACACAAGATTTTGGAGAACGATTATTAAGATGATTATAATTATTTGAATATTTATTTGTCAGAACAAAGTAGAATTAGAATCTTTAACAAGAAAATAACAAAGATTTTACTCTCGATAATTTACAAAGCGTTTTTATATAAAATTAATTTTCAACCTTTATTAAATATTAAAAAACATTTCAATAACAAATTAAATACTTTTCTCTAATTTTCAGATAATACCTATAACTTTAATATTATTTTAAGACATATTCTTCTAAGGATAGGGAGGGGGGCTCTGAAAACAGGATATATAGTTCTGAGATTTTCGCGAGTTGTCCAAGTTTTAAAATCATTGGTTTAACCCACAGTTTTTAATTTGAAAAAAAGATGAAATTCTTTAAAACAAATTAATGGCTGTGATAATCGGTGCCCCCCTTTAGTGTTTACATAAGAGTTGTAAGTTAAATAATTTAACTTATGACCTTAAAAAATTCACACTTTTGACAGCCTTTTATGACATATTAGTTAAAAAAAATTATTGTTGCAAAGTGGAAACGCGAATTCCACAAAGAATACTTCGATTAAAACCCCTAGAAAAAATTAAAACCAAACGATTCCCTCCTTCCTCTCAACTTACTTCTTCCTGAGTAGTGTTTTCTGGACATCCGCCTCGTCGAAGTGACACAAAAATAGCGGTTTTCGGCCTACTTTTTCCACCCTGGTCCATTCCCGGATGTTGCAACACACCTTTGAAACCTGCCGAATGGGGTTGCTCATCTTCCAAAAGGGGGATGAAGGGAGGGAAGAAGCAATATATGTACAAATATGGCCCTTTCCTTTAATTGGTTGTTTACGAGTGGACTAAAAAATTCGTTCCAGTAGTTAAAAAATATTACAATTGTTGAACTTGTAATACAGCATTCATATTAATGAAGGTTGCAACTGGATTCAGAAGAATTGAAAATAAGTTTAATTGGGTTTTAAGGATATTGTGCTTGTGGTTCTCAGGAATCAAAGCCTAGCTTGTATTTGTGGGTTTCGGATATTTACGACGTTGCAACGGTACATATTAACACGTTTTTAATTGTTTTGATTTGTTATTCAGAGAAATCTTTTTAAAAATAAGGCTATGGTAGTTAAAAGAAAGATTTGTTTTTAAAAAAATGCAATAAAATATCTGTTAAATATAACGGCAAAATAAGATTTCAACGTTTTCTTTTCAAATTATACTTAAATAACTAAGAATTTTGAGTGTTATAGAAATTTTTTAACACTATTGACGGTTAGAATTTTTTTTAAAACTACTTCACACTTGTTTTTGTGGCCGCAGTAGCCTTTTGGTTTTGATCACGGACCCGTGGCCGGCATTTCATGAATCGAGCCTAGTACCATTGAAGATTCACCGTGTGGAGGGGCCGATGCACGTTAAATGTAACATAATACATTAATTAAAACACATAAATTATTTAATAACGAAAATAAGAAATATATTTCCTGCGATAAAATTTCTAACAAGCTAGTTTTTACTATATTTGCATTTTTATTCTGATTAAAGGATTAATAACATCGCAATATGAAACAATACAAGGGATTTGGTGGGTGAGTGAGTGAGTGAATATTAACGTCGCACTGTTCAGCTACACGAGGGCTTTTTTGGCGACGGACCACATAATTTTGAACAATGGTCAAGTGACGTGGACGACACCTGAGCTGGCATCTCCCTCTCCTAACTACCACACCAACGGGAGGACGTTTCAGCTCTCGACAGATGTAACGTGTATCGCTGCCCTACACGGTGGGTCTTAAGTGGTACTGGGATCGAAATCAAGACATGCCTGCCATGATCCGATACCTTGACTACTGGGCTACCGCAGCCCAAGGGATTCGGCGGAATACCCAAAGGGACTAGAGCAGCGATTCCCAAATGTATTGCGGGCACGGACCACTTTTAAAACCAAAAATTTGATCACGAGCCCCCAAGTGAAATAACTGTATTTCAATGCGTAACAGAAAATTACAAATTTAACTTTGATGTCCTGAAAATGGTAAATGAAAATGAAATTGTATTGATAAACACTATAAAATAAGACTCTTTTATAAATTAACAAAAGTAAAACTTTGGTTAGTTAATTTATGTACAAGATATCAATTGTATTCAAAAATACGTACGTCATGTACTTTATCTTCATAACAATGCCAAGGATAATGCTACTTTCAGTTCAAAATTAAGGAAAATTTATCACATTCACTTCATTTCTCTCTACTCATATATATTGTCACCAGTGGCATACACAAGAAAGGGAATCCTTGTGTCCAGGTCCCTCCCTTTCCCCAAAGTCCTTGATTTTTTTTTCAACTGATCATCATCCAATGTATTTTGTACGTAAAATTTAATTAAGTATTTTTAGTGTAATGATTAATATTATTAATTAATGCTAATTATTTATTCAATAATTAATTTATTATTGTTTTTTGTTCCCGAAAATCGTCAAAAATAAAAAACGCATGATAAAAGAATGGTGAACTTTCGACCCTGGACCCCCTCCCTTGAAAAATTCCAGTGTGCGCTACTGATTGCCACATTTTAGACAAGTAATTGCATGTAGAACAGTGAGATTTCGTTCTTAATTAAACCTCATAGACGACCGCACCCACGATCGACCAACTTCCACCGTGTGACGTTTGTATAATAACTTGTATTCTACGTACCTATGTACAAAACTTTCCTCTAAAATTTTTTTAACACGTAAATTTCATGACTAATTTATTTTAACTTTCATAAAAATGGAAATGGGTCAAAAATATTTTACTTTATATCAGATCTTTCACGGACCCCTTAAAGTCGTTCACGTATCCTCCAATTAATTACATCTGCCACGGCCCCCTCCCCTTCCTTCCCCCTTCATAAGTCACAAAGTCTAGGGTCTGCAGAATCATTTTGTGAGTCTTTACTTTTGAGCTACAAACCGGTCTTCAGGGAAACTACCTCCTCCGCATTCTCATTGAACAAAAGCCTCACCTTTTACATTTTTTGCAGAAGTACATAAAGGTATAAAGGTAAATTAACATAAAACTTGATCTCCAGACAATGTTAAAAGGCTATTGGAGACGAGCCTCGTAATATTCAATCACCATCAAATAATGAGGACGACACACGATCTGGCAGTTATTTCGAAACTGTTACGATTACAGTTATTTTGGGAAAAATCACCTAAAATCCCTTCACAATGTCTCCATATCGGGCCCCAGACCTGTTTTACATTTGATTTCACTTGACCCGCAATGCATTATTTAAGTTGAAATCTCTTTGGAGTATGAGGCCAAATTTAATATACAAAAATGTTATATCAACACTTAATAAATGAATGTCTATTTTGATTCTTAAAAGAAGCTTTTATTTTCTTGCCACAATGTTTCAACTAATGAATGTAAAATGGGATGTGAGGGACCCTCCACCCCTTTCCCTCTCAATGTACTAATCAACACACAAAAATGTAACATTCCATCCCTTATGCAATATACAACCTGTATTCCAAAGAATTTTGAAATAAAACACTAGAATCCCAGGAGGAAAAAAGCTTTTCATGCGGCGTATGCTGAAAATTCAATTAATTTCATGATCACTGGCATAGTTAATCCTAAGTGGGCCCGGTATCAAAATTCCTTGGGGGACCGGCCCTTTTGGCGACCTCTTAATATCTTTGGATTATTTTGCTTACCCATGTCGGGGCCCCTTTAGCTTGGGGGTCCCGTATCATTGATAAGGTTGATACGGCGGTAGCTACGACCTTTGTTTTCTATCCGCCTCAATGTACAATTATAATTTAAACACATACTTAATATAATTACCATCATTTTTTTAAATAGTCAGGTGCCACCTTCATCCAGTGACTAACAGAATAATCTTGTTGACTATAAATTAATTAAAATATATACTGTAAAATCCGGCGTATAACGCGCACCTATATTTTCCACCTGCATTTTTTAATGTTTAGCTATATTGGTAAGGTGACCAACCGTCCTCCTTTTATAGGTTCTGTCCTTCCTCGAAAAGTGTCCTCCTTTTCAATATGTTAAAACTGATCTGTTAATCTCTGTATTCAGAGATGAATCAAACATGTTTCAAAAATATCAAAGAATGGTCTGAAACAAATATCACAGGAAATAACAGTTTTCAGTGGTATTTTTCGACTTTGTCGCAAGTAAATTGGGCGGATATAGAAAATTACGTTGAGTTTTTATCGAAAGAAATGCCTGGTATTAAAATCGATGACAATGGTCTGTTTGCAGAAGAAGGCCGACTGAATACATATTTAAATTCTAATAAATTAGAGCAATTGGAAAATCAACATGCTGAAATTGATAAAAGATGGGTGAAAATACTTCAACCATTTTAAAAATGAAGACATTCCATATGAAAATTTAGTTATTTTTGTTGAATTTACGTTGTGATAACCTGGAACTAATGCAGCAGTTGAAAGAGTTTTTTCCTGTTGGTAACGATTTTTGGACAAGTGAGAAATCAAGATTGAATGTTAATATATTAGTTACAGTGCTTACCGTAAAATTCAGTATGAAGGATATTTTTTGTGCCGAAATTTTCAATACATTAAAAACTGATATGTCGACAAAAAAAATCATTCGATGGAAAAATGCTCGTTAAAGTAAATAATTAAAAACGTAATTTTGTTTGAATTAATAAAATGTTTCACACATTTACATTGTAATTTTTACTTAAATTTTTCGACCTCCTTTCCATTGTAGAAAAATTGGTCACCTTAATATTCGCCGTACAAAGCGCAGCCCCTAGCTATAGAAAAAATAATATACTTCTAGAACTACAACACCCTTTAGGTTCACAAGGAATGCCATTTCTTTTAATTGAACAGTATTTCGATCTATGTAGAAGTGTAATTTCTTCATGCTTATCTCTCTCTCTCTCTCTTTCGTTATTTTTTAAAGCTATTATTTTTTATATCCGGCGTATAACGCGCATCCGTAGGTTCCGGTCTTATTTTTTGTGCTACAAGTGTGTGTTATACGCCGGATTTTAAAGTACCTAAAATAAGCGTTTACTGAGTTGAAACAAAAAAATCGGATTGTTTCTAAGGTTGCGCGGTTAGAGCGGACACATAACATTTCGTGGTCTGAGTGGACGCTTAGTAACTCATCTCTTGGTTAGAGCGGGCATATTGTTTTCCCATCTTATTGTTAGAACAGATTGGATTAACGAATTACAAGGATAAATACATTTTTGTCAATCATATTTAATACTTTATATTAAATTGTTAATTTATATTATAGTGCGAATCAGTGGCGCACACATGAATTTTTCATGGGAGGGGGTCCGGGGTCGAAAGTTCACCATTCTTGAATCATGTTCCTTTTGATTTTGTCGATTTTCGGGAACAAAACAAAGTAAAAAACTAATTATTGAATAAATAATTAGCATTAATTAGTAAAAATAATCATTAATAACAAATATTTAATTAAATTTTACGCGTACTATATACTTAGAATTATAATCAATCGGAAAAAAATTAAGGGCTTTGGGGGTGGTCCGGACCCCCCTTGTGTGCGCCACTGGTGCGAATACATTTTAAACATAGCGAAATGTAATAAATAGGAAAACTTTCAGAGAAATATTTAAATATTAATAGTAAGGAACACAATATATATAATGAAGTGTGTATGAACGAATTTCATGAATTTTGTGGAAAACTGTATATTTTAGAGTCAAACAAATATTAGAATAGGTGCAATTGCCATAAAATTAATTGGATTCATTAATTTAAGTAAAAATAAATACTAGAAGTAAAATACAAGATACAAGTAAATAAAAGAAAAATACAAGTAAATAAATACTAACTAACCTTTATTATAAAGGCATTTACCGTTGGAAAAGAATTGAAAACATCCTAAAAGAAGTCGAGACATCAAGCAATTTATTAAAATGTCTAAAATCTTATAGTTTTGTAACTTAGTCTGGACTAAATCCAATGGAAAATGACATTTATGCCTTTATAATAAAGGCTAGTATTTGTTTTTGCTTGTACTTATTTTTCTTTTATTTACTTACATCTGTTTTATATATTTCACTTCTAGTATTTATCCTAACTTACATTAATGGAATTAATTAATTTTATGGCAACTGCACCTGTTCTAATATTTATTTGACTTTAAAATACAGTTTTCCGCAAAATTCCTGGAATTCATTCATATCCTTCATTATATATTGTTACTTACTATAAATTTTTAAATATTTCTCTGAAAGTTTTTATTTTTATTACATTTCGCTTTGTTTAAAATGTTTTCGCACTATAATATCTTAACAGTTTAATATAAATTTTAATTCGATTGGCAAAAATGAATTTATCCTTGTGATTCGATAATCGAAACTGTTTTAAGATGGGGAAAAAATGTGTACGCTCTAACCACGACGAGTTTCAAAGTGTCCGTTCTAACCACGTCCGCTGTAGCCATGCCACCTGTTTGGGTTTCTAAAGTGTCTTTCATCAAATTGTAAAATCCGGTAAATTGTAATACCTCGACTTCGGCCACTCGGATCCGGAGTTACGCGGCTTTCAAATGTCATCGATTCAGCTTTGGTTTGAGAAAAAAATATAAAATATTGGTGAAATTTCCAATGTGATTGAAGAAGCTGTCGATATTGCCACACAATAAATTTAAAAGTGCATAGAGATGACGTTTAAGAACTGCTAGATTTCCACAATTAGGAGCTGACAGTTGATCAATTCATAGAAATGCATAAGCAAGAGCAAGACATTGAAGACTTTGAATCTTAAGACCCAGTTAAATCGGAAGATCAAATGATGATTGGGAATTTGACGAAAGGTCCCAGTTTCATTGAAAAAGGGTTACAAATTTTAGAAAAGATAAGATTCCAACGATGAGCGTGCTTTTTAAACAAAACAAGAAATAAAAAAAAATAGTAGCGGAAATTTTGCGAAAGGAAAAAATTGAGCCGCCAGCAACTTAGATTTTATGAAACCTTGTGTACACCAAAATAACTTAGGTTCGCGACTTAGTGTGTGTGTATTTGTGTTATCTAACATTTTACTAAATATTTTTATTATAAATTACTTTTTCCTTTCGTCTCTGGCCCCAGCTAAAAATGTCTATTTATTTGTGTAAATCATATCACGACTTCCACGAATTCGACTAATGCGCAAATTCGGGGAATTACAGTACTAGATTTTTTTCCCTCACAACAAATCAGAATTCCACGAATCCATTACATACATAATAACTGAAATGATTAAATCTATTATGAATACTAATAATACAAAATCAAAAACAAATTCATTGGTATCAGTTGGGCGTATTTTGCCGCAACATCGCACATTGCCCTAGAACTCTTTCCATCTCATCTCTCTCCACCCCTTATTATTTTTTTTCTTTCGCGGACTTCTTACAATTATATTTATTTTGGGAACCAGAGGTACCACGCCTGGGCGAGGAATTTGAATTTTGACCTATCTGATAGGAAAAATATACAAGGCGATGCTAGGTTAGCACATTTTTTTCTTTCTTTTTTTTTTTCGTTCTTCCCTTTGTTCGCAGACGAAGTTATCACTCCGCGACCTTCGAATTTTAACCTAGAAAGGTCAATGTCAGAATGGAAGATGGCGAACTGTCCACACCCGATGGATCTGTTTTTTCGAATAAGATGTGAAGTGTTACGAAACGGCGAAATGAGATTTCTTTTCCCCCTCATCTCTTAATGGATGTCAGATGAGGAAAGTAAAGATGTTGTGTTGAAATAAGAAGCGCGTGATTTACTAAAGCAGAGCAGATGTGGAGAAAGGTGGTTGGGTGTTTGTGTTGATTGCTCGATTTTTTTATTGCATCATTTGCGTCTTTTAAATACGTGATGTAAAACACGCATGTTAAAAGTTTTTACAATTTTTTTTAGTTATGTTCTTCATAAACATCAATTGAACTTAAAGCAATTCTTAGAAAAAAAATATTTTGGCTATCGCAAAAGCATATGATGATTACGAGGAAATTCTAAGTTGCTGTAGAGATGAAACAAAATATTTACTGTTGATATTATTTGCATGTGTTGCACATTGTATCCTTAACTCTAATCTGAGTTGCAGCAACATCCACGTAACCTAGCGTTTCCCAAATTGGGTGGCGTGATAACTCTCGCGAGCATGTCGAAAAGCCGGAAACTAAAGATTATTTAAAAAATTATTGACATACTGAAAACAAACAAACAAAATACATTCTGACATAATAAAAAAATAAAATACACATTTGCACAGATATGATACACAATAAATCCATCAGTACTGCACAATGTATTTTACAGTTAACTAGCCGTTACCCACCCGCTTCACTGGGTATTTCACGATGTTGTATAAATATACACTGTTTACATTTATATGAATTATTGATATCTAGCATTAAGGATTCGATCGTATTGAAAAAATATATTTTTAGCTGTAACTCTCGCCTCTTGATATAAAAAGGACAGATCTTATAAGTCTTATCTAGTTTGAAGACGGAAATTTTTTTTATCTATTACGTATCTTAATACCCCTCAGTGATCTTGGGGGGGGCGATTTTCGTGAAACCTATTTTGTAGCGGATCCCCACTCCTTGAAAGGAGGAGGAGGAATGCCCAAAGGAACCGAACTCACCCGAGAAGTGTTTAGAGCTACAAACCGATCCCTCGGGAAAAAAACACTCCCACGTCCAGACTTTATGAAAGGAATCTGCTTATCAAATTTCTCCAGACTGTCATCTCATAGTTTAAAAATGTAAATAATTATCTATAACGCTCCTTAAGCCCCCGAAACGCCACTTGGGGGTCAATTTTCGTAAAAACTGTTTTGCAGCGGACCTCTGCTCTAAGAAAAGAATCTGCGTACCAAATATCTAGACTGTACATCTGTTAGTTTGAATAAGGATATAATTACCTATAACACCCCTTAAGCCCCTGCAACGCCACTTGGGGGTCGATTTTCGTAAAACCCTCTCTTAGCGGATCTCTACTGCACGAAAGGAATATGCCTACCAAATTTCAGGTCTGCAGGTTTAATAGTTCCGGAGATATCGTGATGAGTTAGTGAGTGAGTCGCTCTTTTCTCCTTTTTATATATAGATAAATTATTGATATCTAACTCCTATAGCATTAAGAATTCGATTGTACTGAAAAATATACTCTTATACCTGTAACTCTCCCCTCTTGATATAAACAGGAGAGAACTTCTAATATTTTCTAATAATCTCTAAAATTGAAGTAGAATAACTTTTTGCGCTCTCGTAACTCAATAACCAAGAGAATTTTCGCAAAACCAATTTTCAGTGGATCTCTACTACGTAAAACAAACATGCTTGACAAATTTCAAGTCTAAATCTAGTAAAAACGGAATGTTTACTATCAATACTTCCCGTAACCAAGTTGAGAGCGATTTCCATAAGAACCGTTCTTAGCGGATTTCATTTCAACAAAAGAAACGTGCAAACCACATTTCATTATTATAGACCTGGTAGTTCGGAAAGGGGTATTTTTTTGGTCAATTCACCCCAGTAACGCTCGCTCCTTCCAGGAGTCAACTCCCGTAAAATAATTTTTTTATTGGATATCTACGCAACAAAAGAAACATGCTTAACAAATTTCAAGTATGCGGGCCAACAATTCAAAAACCAGAATTTTTCTCTAGAACTCCCCTTGATCCCTCGGAACCCTCCTTAAAACTCGATTTTCGCAAAACTCTTTGTTAGAAGAACTCTATCCCATGAAAGGAACATGCTTACTAATTTTCACATACAAGCAGGTAGAACTAATATTTTAAAAATGGAAATATGTATTTATTACACTTCTTAGTCCCCTGAAATGCCCTTTTGAAGGGTGGGGGCGATTTTCGTGAAACCTATTTTGTAGCGAATCTCTACTCTTTGAAAGGAATCTGTTTGCCAAATTTCAATACTATAGGTCTAATAGTTTAAAACTGGAAATAATTATGTAAAACGCCCCTTAGGCCCCCGTAACGCCACTTGGGAGTCAATTTTCTCAAAAATCCATTTTCTAGTGGATCTCTACGCCATGAAAGGTATTTGCGTTCCAAGTTTCAATACTAAAGGTTTAATAGTTTAAAACTGGAAATAATTATGTGAAACGGCCCTTAGGCCCCCGTAACGCCACTTGGGAGTCAATTTTCTCAAAAACCCATTTTCTAGTGGATCTCTACGACATGAAAGGAATCTGCGTACCACATTTTAAGACAGTACATCTGTTAGTTTAATAATGGAACTAATTATCTATAACGCCCCTTAAACCCCCATAAAGCCCCTTGGGGTTCATTGGATCGAATTGTGAATCTAAGCCATTCTCGAATCCACTGGAACAGACATAAATTATTTCATCAAAATTTGGTGCACCCGTTTAGGAGGAGTTTAGTCACATACACACGCACAGAAGATTTATATAGTATGTAAAGATTTAACAATATTAAGTTAAGAACACACACACAAGTTTTTAATAATTACCAGAGACCCATGGGCTTGTCATATATTCAATTATAAGCAAACATTAACACTTATGTTGGTAATTTGTACGGTTTATAATTATACTCTTAAATGCCGATTAAAAATTACACGATTCGTTCCCCAATGCTGCCGTTTAACACGGAGGCAGTGGCGTGACAGAGAATTTTTAGGGCCTCTTTGCAAAGTCGGTCGTTTAGGCTCACAAGTCCAAATACGTACTTCACGTCAGTCAGGCATTGCCCCCCCGCCGCAATGCGGAGATGTACGTTATGCCACTGCATGGATGCAAGCGTATGTGGGGTATTGAGGGAGAAGGGGGAAAGAAAGACGAAGGGAAGAATAGAAAAGGAAGCAAATCCTCTGAAATAAGTAAACACTGTCAATGTCATTTTATTGCATTCCAAAGCCTTCGGAATAATTTTATGGACAGTGCACAGAAGACATACGATTTTCCGAAGTACGATCCTGCATGTCCTATACCAGGGATGGCGAACCAGTGGCACGCGTGCCATTGATAGCACGCGACACAATATTTTGGGGACGCCACCAATCAAAAAGGTTTGTATTTTAATTTAAAATAACGAAGTTCAATATGAAGAATTACGAACAAACGCGAGTGATCGGTCGCAGTTTTCAGCGAGATTTTGTTAGTTCAAAAAATTATCGGAAACGTTCAAGTTTTTTATGTACCTTGATGTGACTTCATTTAATAAACTGAATTTGTCCCTATTTTATTGGTTGTAAAGTGAAAAAATTGAAATGTAAAAGATTGATTTCCAGTCTTGTTCAATATGGATTCAAAAATTTGTTGAAAAACGGAGAAAGTTAGAATTGATTAAAACAGAAGATTAACAAGCAATGTAAGTAAAAATGCTAGAAATGAAATTTTGGGGAAACATGGAATTCAATTCCAGATACATTAACAAGTCAGAAGAAATTGGCTCACGCTATTTTAACCATATTTTCATCAACCTATGCCCGCGAGTCATTATTTTCAGAGATGAATAACGTTTAAGACTCACTTAGAAACCGTTTGGCAGATGTGACACCAATTCAACTAGCATTCCGCTATAAGTAACATCTGACAATCCTAATACAAGTTATTTTTGTCATCTAATCTCCCACAACAGAACTCACACTAGAGTGTTACTTTAATTAGAATTGCGCGTATATAAATGAAACATTTACTACAGTGCAAAATGTATTTTTTTCGTTGTAAATAGTCTTGAGTTGTTAGTATTTAGTTTCATTATTTTCTCAATAATCACAAGACTAAATTTTTTGACGGCACGTCTACACCTCATTAAACACATTTTAAAAGAAAAAATGGCACGTTGAGCCAAAAAGGTTCGCCATCCCTGTCCTATACGATCCTGTCATTTTCCTGTATGTCTGGACCAGTGGCGCACACAGGAATTTTTCTAGGGGGGGGGGGTTCAGGGTCGAAAGTTCACCGTTCTTGTATCATGCTCCTTTTGATTTGGTCGATTTTCGGGAACAAAACATAGTAAAAAACTAGTTTTTGAATAAATAATTAGCATTAATTAATAAAATTAATCATTAATAGCAAGTAATTAAATTTTACGTACTATATACTTAGAATTATAATCAATCGGGAAAAAAATCAAGGGCTTGGGGGGTCCGGACCCTCAGCCCCCCCTTGTGTGCGCCACTGGTCTGGACCAATTAACCTATTGGCTGAGTAAGACGTTTATATACGCCAGCGGTACCTAAGAAATTAAAGTCGGTATGTAGGTTTAGCGTCAAAATATAGTATTATTGATTTTAATACATTTTTATTGAATGGAGAGGGGGGGTCGATGAAAGTTATGATTGAAAGCTGGGTCGTAAATATTGAAAGTTTGAGAAGCACAGTCCTAGAGAGATTTATTCAAATAATCATATCTTTCATTCCGGTAAATGAATTGGAATTTGAAACATAACTATATATAACTATATATATATATATATATATATATTATATATCTCAAAATAAGGTTGCTGATATGAAAACACATCGTTCAGTAAATATTTTCTTTTCTTTTTTTCTTTTGGAAGTAATTTTCTACTTATCTAATCTTCCGTTCTATCCAATCGCTAAATGAATTATCTTTACACATACAGAAATCCATTATCACACACACACACACACATTTTTCCATTACAGCCAAGAGCGTAATACATGCAAATTATACCCAGCTGGTTACATTACCCCGTCATTTTCCAGGTAATGGTCATTTGATCTGCAGCCGCTTCGGTCATAGATCTGATGACAAAGGAAATGACCGGAAAGGGTTCATCCTCTCTTTTTTTTTTTTTTTTGTCGCCACCTGAAGTAGGCAACACTGTGGCACTTTAACGGGTCGCTTCGGATTCAACGCGCTGTGAAGTTTGCATGTCAAGGTCATGAAGGATACGGATCACACAGCTGCGATCACCTCACCTTACTCTATGTAACGAGTTTAGCATGAATAAAAGTAACAATAATCAAGCGTCTGGGGTACGAATTTGCACATAGCATTAACTGGTAGTTTTTCGCTTCATGGAACACTCAGATGGTGATCGTGTTGTTTTTGGTAGTTATTGGGCGATGAAATCGAATATGTGTCTACTAAGTTGCACGAATTGATGGCATCTGATAGTCAGGTAATATACTATATCGTATTGAAAAAGTGAAAAATAAAGGTCTCGCGATTTTTATCGATTTAAGTTAACGCATTGTGTTAAATGATAACAGATTGAAGTGATGAATTTTTTTTTACTTTTCACAAAAATGAAAAAGAAAACTTAACTATCTTTTTTTAAAAAATGAATGATATGCACTAATAGACTATTGTTAAAAACACTAAAAAACACGCGTTTATGGTTAATCGAACTAAAAAGTAAAAATATAATTCTTAATTACAAGAATGAAATGATGAACGAGAAAATTAATGTCAATGTGGTAAAAGTGTAGGGTGCTTTGCACTATATTTTTTCGCTAATTCTGCATTTAGGAATAGAACTAGTAAGATGTTACAACAATTGTGTGATATTGAGCACCCCACGTTTTTAACACGACATTAATTTTCTCGCTAATCGTTTATTCATATATGAAGAATTATTTTTTTAGTTCTTTAAACTATAAAAGCGTGCTTTTTAGTTTTCTTAAACTATAATTTATTTTTCATTTTTTAGTTCGATCTACAATAAAAGCGTGTTTTTTTGGTTTTTAAAACTATAATTTATTCAATGATGAATTAAATTTAAATGCGTCATTTTTCAGAATCTGGAATACCCATTGGTTTCCGAGGTAAGAAATTACTGACGCATCCTCCCCTTTTTCACTTTTTTAAAGAACACTTCTTTCGTTTGTTGCATTTGTATTAACCATTAGCGTTTTCGCTATAAGGTTAAAATTTAACCTTTTAGTCACCAAATCTGGAAATGGGACATGGAATCAGTCACCAAATCTACACAAATGGGAAATCATTCTTCCTGATCAGGACAATTAAACAAAATTACTAAATTATTTTATTGTCATCGGTCCTTGACAAGTGTGCAAAATTTCGAATTAATCTGACTGTTTGAAGTGGGTAAAAAGAGTTCAAAGAATCCGTTACATACAGGTATTAAAAACGCAAAACTTTTTGTGTTTTTAACACGCGTGTTAAAAACACAAAACTTTTAAAAACACAAAAAAGACAAAAATTATAAAATCTTAAAATGCGCCTAATATTTACAAACAAAATTCATTTCAAATTCTAATACATTCCAATTTCTTCATATTAATCAGATACGACATCTAAGCTCAAATGAAAAAGTTCCAATCAGATATCTCGCGCACTTACAACTCATATTTCGTTCTGTGTTGTACAGAGTTTTTCTTAATTTTTTTTTTATCATGAAGGGATTTCCCTAATTTTCAAGCTGTGTTTGAGTGGTGAAATCATGTTGTTTGAGGGTTTTCCCACAATTCTCAAACGGCGTTATAAGAAATTCTTTGTTCTATAGGGGGCCATCTGAATCAATAAAAGCAGTAATAATTTATATAGCATATTTATTCGAATCTAAGCCGCCATCGATTCTAAGCCGCATCTAAAATTTTCAACACGTCTTTCTGAAAACGTGTTTTCATCGATTCTAAGCCGCTCTCCCAGTACTCTACACGTTTTTGAGAAAAAATAAAAAATTGTGTAAAAGGTTCATCAATAATCTATACTTAAGAAATTTTTAATGAAAATTAAAAAGAAGTCAATAATTATATATATATATATAATTTATTTTACCAGTATTAAAAATTTTCAAACACATACGTGAACCTATTATAATTACTCTAACCGTCAGTATCATATGTTTCGAAAATTATTCGTCATTCCCACTGGCACAACTGATTTTGGAATTGGTACCGGCGGCGTAACAATATTCTCACACGGTGTCGTCTTTTTGTTTACAACATCGACGTATATTTATTTCATCCGTCTCAGTAACGACTGCTTTACTTCTACATATAAAATTGCCTCCATTTTTATACTTACGTCATATTGAACTCGTCTTGATGCTATTAGCGATAGATATCTTTGATATTTAGCTGATTAAAAGAAAGCGTATTCAAATAAAATTTCCTAAATATGGTCACACAATGATGTTTAGTACAGACTAAACACTGAAGAAAAAGCTGTGGAATGGGATAAGTCATCGATATGCCGCAGGAAAATGATGAATTTAGGAATTCCATCAAATCCCTAAAGGCGAGGATCAATTGACGGTAGATATCAAGGTCATTTCCCTGATAAAAGTAAGGAATTTGGACAAGTCCCTGATCTGTTTCAGTGAAATGATGAAATAATATTGTCAAGAGTTTAAGAGTGTTTATTTAACAAATACGGTGCATTATTAAACGTAGAAGTAAGTAATACAACAATAGTTAATGAAATACAAATTATTTATTCGAAACTAATTAACAAATAATTAGAAACTTAGGTTGGTATTTTTTTATGTGTAACATCTTTCCTCTCAGTTGCTTACACACTAAAATATCATTCCCTATGTTAATCCTATGGTGCCATTTTTCTAATGATATGGGGTTGATATTTAGGGGATCGATAGTACTGCCTGTATGGTTTGGAAGTACAAGGACTCGAGGCCCCCCATGTGTCTCCCCCCTGGACAATTCTCTCCTATCTAGATCATTTAATTGAAACAGTTCAGGGATTTGATAAAATCGCTTATTTTCATCGGGGAAATGACCTTGAAGAGACGTTATTTTAACATATTCCGTCGATTGATCATACCTCTTTTAAGGATTTGGTGAAATTCCTAAAGTCGTCATTTCCTTGCGATAGATACGAGTGGACAGAATAAATAGACAGTGGCATTTTTTCCTTTTGAAAGGGATGCCTTCTATTCTAAGACGCACACGGCATTAACACTGGAAAAAGAATGCGGTTTAGATTCGAGTAAATACGGTATGTATTTAAGGTCTCGAAAGCTAAATTTTTGTGATGAAATTTAGAAAATGAATTATGAAATGCAAAACAAAGTATTTTGTATATCAAGCGGACGAATGTTTTTTCTTGACACATAGCTCACTAAGTTAACGCTTCCTTTCCAAGGGAAACTATTTTGGCCATCTTGATAATCAAATTGCGTCAAATCTACAGCCTAGTACATAAATATTAATTAGAAAAATCCTTTGATCCGAAAATATGTACGAATGAAATGACAGTTTTTAAGATAAACATGACAGCTTCAAAGCTCTAGTAAAAGAAATTATCAATTCTTCTTGAATTCCTACTGATAATACATTATATCAGTGGCACACACAAGGGGTGTCCGGACCCCCCAAAGCCCTAGATTTTTTTCTGATTGGTTATAATTCTAAGCATATAATACGTAAAATTTAATTAAGTATTTGTTATTAATGATTAATTTTATTAATTAATGCTAATTATTTATTCAATAATTAGTTTTTTACTGTGTTTTGTCCCCGAAAATCGACAAAATCAAAAGGAGCAGGATACAAGAATGGTGAACTTTCGACTCCCCCCCTTGAAAAATTCCTGTGTGCACTATTGTACATTATCATAGTATTATATCAATGGAATGATAAGAAAATCGCTTAATTTTTGTACCAGTTTTACAATAATCCAGTATGAAATGTAATAGGAACCTATCACTGTTACAAACATATTTTTTGAAAATTAAATTCATTACCGGTGAAATCAGACATTTGAAAAGTGATCGGATACACTTTATTTGTAGCTAACACAACGGAATCGAGGCTTAGCTACAGAAAGGAACATCCCTTGCATAGTTAAAGCGGATGACATAAACACAATTATCTATCTTCCTTTCGCCCCTGCAATGAGAGAGGTCAACAAACCCATTTTCTCTCTCTTTTTCCAAAATAATAGAATGTTTCTTCTTTTTTTTTATTTCGAGTCAAATCGAAGTCCTAACCTCGCGCTCGTTCCTAGTTCAGTAGCACTCACCAGGTCTATTCACTGCAATTTGTTCCCGCTGTGAAGACGAAGCTAGATGAAGATGCAGAAAAAAATATTTTATATACAATGTTCTCTTTTTGCCATTTGGATATAATTATATTTAATATAATAGGTTCATCCTTATTTAATTTTATATTTCGACCTGAAATAATTTCGTAAAGTTTTATGCATAAATATGAAATGATTCTCTATTTTAATTTTTTTAGAGGAATTTTCTTTAACTGCCGATATGGTCTTGAACCCTGCAAGACATCGCTTGTGTGATGCTATACCTTTTTTCTTATTTATTTTTTCCACACAATTTCTCAATCACAATTATTTCACACGACATCTTCATTCAATGTATTCTGAGAAATTGAATGACCCAACCGATGTATCTCACTCCTTTTGAAATAACATCGTTGTAGTATTTTAGCTTAGTTTTTAACTACTGTATATTCCTTTTTATACAACGCGCACTTATATTTTCAAACTGCATTTTTTTTTAAAAAAATTTCAGGTGTATTTGTCGTATAACGTGCATCCTGTTTTTTTTACGAAGAAATCTGAAATGTACACGTAAAATATTCTTATCTTTTTAGAGACAAATACGGTTCACATAAAAAACAACAGGTCAGGAAATACTTCACTTCACCATAGTGCTCTTCTGCTTAGCGGGCAGAGCAAAATAAAAACCTATAGTTATATTTAAAAGAAATCGCCGGCTGGGTGTCGTAGTTGGTTTGTCGCTGGCCTTGTACGTCTAAGGTTGCGGGTTCGACTCCGGCTCGAGTCGGTGGATTTTCATGATTCAGAAAATCGACAGCGGCCATGTCGCATGATTATGCGGCATGTAAAAAAACTCTTGAGTGCCTGTTTGGCTTGGGTGCTGTGGGTTAAATCAAAATCCCACGGTTTCGCATTGCCAGAGTTCAGGTGCCTCCCTCTGGGGAGGAAATCGTATCCGTCTATACTGTGCGGCACTGAAAAGAGATACCAGCTTCTAAGGGATGTACTAGGGCTGCAATTGTAAAACACCAATCCGCAGCCCATTAAAAAAAATATTCAAAAGAAAACAGATGTCGAAGTATAATTTTCCGATAGTTATTTTCATTCATATGCACATGAAGCATGAATGGACGAAAAGGATGTAAAATTGTAGATAAAAATGTTTGGCGAAAATGTGCAGGTGTTTTAAAAAATCCAGAAAGTCTTTTAGTAGGGGACATATTGTTCAGATTCCATCTAACAGATAATACCAAAAAATTGCTAACGGAGTACAGCACACACACAGAGACATGGCGGTTATTCCAGGTGGCTGGATGACATTAGTTCAGCGATTAGATGTGTATATCTAGGGACGTCTTAAGACTCCGCTGATCCTGAGGAAATCTTAATATTTTTGCGGCCCTGTGTCACTATGAAAAAGTAGGCCCTACCCGAGATATTTAGTGGATAATATACATAGCACGCATGGTCAAATACCCGTTCAAATGGTAACTTGAAACAAATAAATGTGCGTGACTCACAATCTCAAAAACCTAGGCACAAATCGGCTCGATCGATGGCAGCATTTCATCTGATTGAGTTGAATGATTGTTTATGGTATTAGTCTTAGGCCTAGACATGACAACGGTCATCCCATAATAATATAGTCTTATAACTTTTGCCAGTTGATATGCAGTTTGAACTTGACTGCTTTTCAGAGAATATGTACGGGAATAATATTTGACCCAGTGCTTCTCAAAGTTTCACTATTCGTGACCTAATATTTAAACATAATTTTCTTCGCGCTCTCCTCATACAATAACAATGCATGGAATTCAATAATACTATACTTCGATGCTAAAACTACGATATACGACTTTAATAGGACGAACTTTTTTTTTCACTGCTAACCATAAAATTATTCCGAAGACTTAGGAATGCAATAAAAGGACCTTCACAATGTTTACGAAGGATATACTTATTTAAGGTTATTTGCTTCTTTATTCCAGTGCTCCGCAACCTTTTTATCGCCGCGGACCGGACAACGTTTCATAATTTTACCGCGACCCGTTTAATGGTGGGACACGTTGATTGTTTATACTTTAGATTGTTTTGATTTAACAATTTTAATTCAGTTACATTTAAATATGCCTTTAGAATAAAATATAGTTACACCCAAAATGAATAAAAGTGATTTTAATGTGGAATATAAAGTGATTTCCGTGGAAAGTTGCACCAATCCGAGAGAAATGCACCACTTTAAGCAAAATGACAATAGTTTAATGTTCTTTAGGCGGCCCGGTACCATTTGATCCACGGACCGAGGGTTGCGGATCACTGCTTTATTCCATGCCCCCTAATACATCACATACGCACGCTTACGTGGAAAACGGTCGGCGAATCACGTAAATTTTAATCCACAGTTAAAGGATTAATTATAAATCATACAAGATAAGAGCTCATTTTTATATAATTTTATATATGACAATCCCATGGGGTCACTGGTAATTATTAAACTTGTTCTTAATTTAGTATTGTTAAATTAATCATCAAATCCATTGTGTAGCACTGATACATTTATAAGTGTAATATATTAGTGTAAATGCGTATACTTTATTTTTTATAATGTCAGAATGTATTTTGTTTGATTACTTTCAGTAAATTAATAATTTTTTTTTAAAAAAAATCATCTTCTGTTTTCGACTTTTTATATACTCGTACCCCCCTCGTAGAGTTGTTCCGCCCCTCAAGGGGGGCACGCCCCACAGTTTGAGAGAAACGCTGATTTGACCATTAAAATTATCCGGATCATGGGGGGGACCCAATTATCCCATGTCTTAAGACGACAATGGAATATGCGGTTATTAGAAGGGGGGGCCTTTACAAAAGAGGTCAAATGAATAAAAAGAAATCTAATATTTTTATATGCTCATTTTTAAACCCGGCGTATTTCACGCGTACCCGTAAATTTCGATCTTTTTTTCTTGTGTTAAAAGTGTTTGTAAAAAAGCTTGTACGTTAATTATTACATGCTAAATCTAAATACAAAAGCAGAGACTTTTAAGCAATCTATTGCGTTCGGAGGTAGAACTAAGCAGTGAATTCGTTAAAATGGTACTAATTCACCTTCCTACTCCACTTATTACCAAACGAACTCATTGTAAACTTGCCAACCCGATAGGTCAAATGGCACCGACACGTTCCAAATTAGCATCTCTACGACTCTATTCCACTCGAGGATACCAAAACACGCCACTCCCAGAAGTAAGTCGGCAAGCAACAACTCGTGTATTCATTGTCAAAGGGCACGTTTTCGTCACGGTGTCTTCCTACAAGAATACTCCACTTGCGGTGAGCGTAACAGTCTGTTAATCGCAAATTGCTGGGCGAGCACCACATCAAGACCACAAAAGAACCGCGACCGAAGGATTTGACGTTAGCTGGAGCATGAAACTCACTGGCTGCGCTCGCCACCATGTTTTTTAAGCATGTACATCATACAGAATTAAGGACAGCGGTCTTGTTCTTGTGGTGATAAATTTTACTTTTCGACATGTTTCTGAAACGTAGTCGAATGTTTAATTAACCGAGCCTTTTCTGAATTGTTCTCGATGAACTTGATGTACTGCCTGTATTAAGGACATTTGTTGATATTTTTATAAAGGAAATTTTTGTGGTCTTTGAAACGCGAAAAGAAGATGCTGATTATTCTTGCTTTTTTTAAATAAATTTTAATCAAACAAATAGATCTGGATCATATTTTCGGTACTTAGTCCAATTGATGTTTGTACAAGGCAAAAAAAATATCTTGAATATTATATTGTTCTTTCGAATACTAATGATTAGAACTTGTTGAAAAATCCATTCCCTTTACAAATTATATCAGCGGTTCTTAAACTGTGGTCGTGAAGGTCTCTGATTTATATAATGTTAAGATATCCCTCTTTTACAAATCCCGAAATGCCTCGTGATAAAATTGAAAGATGTACCCTCCTAGGCTAAATCATTAAATTGCCCCCAATGAAAAAACTATTAGAACATGTATTTCGATCAAGAATATTCAGTTTTTTATTATTCAAAAATATTAATGCAGTTAAAGGAAAAAAAGTGTGTTAAAATAGTCTGTATGGGTATCAGAGACAGAGGTAGGATTACGGAGGAACCAGTTTAAATTACTCAGTCATGTGTTAAGAGTCAAGCAGCTTTGTTCAGAATCTTCAGGGTTCAAGATGTCAGGCTAATATGTAAAGGGGGACCACGGCAATTGAAAGTTTAAGAACCGCTGAACTATATAATTCAGGCTTCTTCAGATTAGTTTCTCTGTCTGAAATGATCTGATTGGCTTAGGTCAATGTTTTCCAAACTTTTGGCATATGTGTACCCCTTCTATAATTTTCATGACCCTGAGTACCTCTCGTCAAAAAAAAGATGTATTTCAATAACAATCAATATATATATGTTATGTTGTTACTGGGATTAATTCGTAAACTCCTTGGACAGAATAATCTGTTTATTTTTAAAATAAGAATAAGTAAAAATGTAGAATAACAATTAATTAATTAAATGAACATTTAAACGTCTTTGCCTAATTGGCTTTCATTATTTTTAAAGAAATATAACGGCTCTGTCGATATGCGTCTGCTTCCCTTGCGGTCTCAACGTATTCTGCCGTGGTTCTCATGTTCCTTCTCTCGCTGCTCCTTTTCCCGCCGGGGATATTGCCCTCTCGTTTCCTTTCGAAACTATCTGCTGGGGGATGCTACGGGGGCTTGCAATAGCGCCTTCTACTTCACACACACACACAAGCTAAAAATACACAGGAGCCTGGATTTTTACTATTAACGAAGTACCGTAAAATCCGGAGTATTACTCGCATCTATGCGTTCAAGCTGCATTTTTTTATTTTTAAGTATATTCGCCGTATAACGCGAACCTACTTTTTTTGACAAAGAATCTTGAAATGTACGTATGCAATGATGTCATGTTTTGAAGCCATTTATTCAAGGGATTATCCCAAAAGCTTTAGAAAAATTAGTATATTTCAGAATAACAACCCTTTAAGTTCTCAAAAGAAATGTTATTTTTTCAAATAAACATATTTCGATGCATGCTGAAAAATCAAACTTTTTGTTGTGCTCATCTCTTTTTCTTGTTTTTAGAGAGAGAGCTCTCATTTTCAAAATAAATTCAAGACGACAGTGTATTATTTGCTTCTCAGAGAGAGACAGTAAAGGGAAGAAGAGAAACAAGATTCTACTCAAGAAAATATCACAAACATACTCCAATATTTGTTTATCGCCCTCAAATGCATTCATATGGGACACAGCTTTATCCCTCTTCCCCAAGCTCGGTACTGGCCACTTGGGATATCCTGCCGTATGTCGTTCAAGATCAAGGATTCTTTTTTTGCTCCAAGCACACATTCTTCTATGCGTTGCCCTTTAATAGTTCATCCGTTTCACCTTTTTTTTACATAAAATAAAATCTACGTTTAATCTATGGCATAGGTCGGCTCGGTGGTTTAGAGGTAGCATGCTCGCTTCGTGAGCGCGAGGTTGTGGGTTCGATCCCGGCTGGAGTAGGTAGTTTTTCTGGATGCAAAAATCGTAGATCCGTATGCGATATGATTATGTTGCATGTTCAAGATCGCTTGAATATTTATTTGACTCTGGTACACTCGGTAAAATTAAATATAAAACGGTAATATCTAGCATCTACCGAGAGCTTGAATTCAATTAATTCGAGCATCAAAATTTGGTAGCGAGAGCAACCACTAGATGGTGCCACCATGAAATGGTTCTCATACTCGGTGTCTGCAAAGGCTTAGTTGCCAATATGCAGCTCATTAGGAAAAACAGTTTAGCTTGGCAAGAACAAAGATTCTTAACGCACTTATTCTACAATGGTTCGATCTGTTTGCACGTAAAATAAAGTATACAAAAAAAGTAGGTTACATACAAATATATTAATTCAATAATAATAATAAAAAAAAACAACTAACGCGTGTGGTTTTTCTCTTAGCACATTAGACAACAATACATGAATGTAATTTAATATCATTATAATACATCACAAAAATGTATAATTTAATATTATTAAAAAATTTCAAATTGAACAGCCTTTCTAAAAGACACATCAAGAGAATCAGGAGAAAATACCAAGTGAAAAAATAAACAATGCTATGACACTTTAAGTATAGATGCAAATAATACTTTTGCAATTTATTATAAATATGTAAACTACAACATTTGCAAGGCTTAATTGTATATTAGTGAGTAAAAATTAACGTCGCACTGATCAGCTACTCGAGGGATTTTGATGACGAACCTCGTCATTTTGAACCATGGTCAAGTGAGGAGGACGAAACCTGAGCTGGCACCCCTCCCTTTCCTAGCTACCACACCACACCATGGTAGGACGTTTGAGCTCTCGACAGACTTAACGTGCATCGCTCCCCTACACGGTGGGTCTTCAGCGGTACTAGACTCGAACTCATGACACGCCTGCCACGAGTCCGATTCCTTGACCTCTAGGCCACCACAGACACTACTTGTATATTAGATCCTGGATTAATTTCCCTTTTCTTTTTAGTTATCAGTGAAAAAAATAATAAAGTAATTTTTTTATTACTTAGTTATTTCGATGCCCGTCCCTCCCCCGGCATGAAATGTAGGATGGACATCTTGGCAAGAGCCCCATTACTATAAACAATCGTAGGGTTATCACTTGTTCCACCCGTAAACGGATATTTCAATTTTGGATCAAAGTCAACACAACGACAAGAATACATGTGAGAATGCCTCCTCTAAAACTGCAGCCTTGTGAGAACAATTAAATTTAACTTCAACGGTAACTTCACAAACCTTTTTTATCATTGTTTACGTATAACTTAAAAGAGAGGAAGAGATTATCTTAAAATCTTAATAACATCCTGCAAAAGCTTGTACATGGGAAATGCTTACGGATGTTTTTTGTCTATGTTAAAGCAGCGTTTTGCGGCGCCACCCACCTAGGCAGGCGTGATAATCTTACGAGAGGGGGGCGAGAATGTCGAAAATAAAAGATTATTTAAAAAAATATTAAATTACCGAAAGCAAAACAAAATACATTCTGCCATAATAAAAATTAAAATACACATTTACTATGATATAATATACTTATAAATATATCAGTACCAGGGACGTCTTAAGGCACGGGAAAAACTAGAAATTTCTCCGAAAAACTAGAAATTTCGAACGATACGTCAACTGGCTACGTCATGACCGTCGTCCATAGGCTTACCACCAAACACCATCATTACTTATTCAGTCAAAAGGCGGCAATTAGTCAAGCCGGTTTGTGCGATTTTAAGTCATGCACATTTATTTGTTTTGAGTTATTGTTTGTGCGAATATTTGACTATGTACTGATTACTTTTAAGGGTCAATTGGTAGAGCCTATATTTGTGAAGGGGCCCTGGGCAGGGGCGTAACTACCACCGTATTAATGATACGAGGCCTCCAAGCTACAAGGGCCTCAACATGAGCAAGCAAAAAATCGTGAAATGTTGAGGAGCTTCCAAAAAAGGTCCCGAAGAAGTTTCGATACAGGACCCACTCAGGACCAGCTACGCCAGTAGCCTAGGGCCTACTTTTGTGTAGGAGCCCAGGACCTCAAGAAGTCTTAGGACGTCCCTGATCAGTACTGCTTAATGTAAAGAGGGTTTTTTCAGGTATAGAAGTTTAAGTTGGCATTACTTTCCGACATGGCGACCAATTTAACATCAAAACGATCATCAAATTCATCAAAACGATCATCAAGCAAGGTGTAGATTCGTCGAATGGGCCCAAAACGAGATTGCCGTTGTTCCCGATTTTCATAAGCGACTTTTGTTTAGCGATGAAGCGCACTTTTGGTTGAATGGCTACGTCAACAACCAAAACTGCCACATTTGGAGTGAAGCTAATCCACAAGTGTCTGTCGAAACACCGTTGCATCCTGAAAAACTGACTGTTTGGTGCGCTTTATGGGCCGGTGGAATCCTTCTTCAAAAACGATGAAGGCCCCAACGTTACAGTCAATGGTGATCGGTATAGAGCCATGATTACTAACTTTTTCATTCCTGAATTGAACAATCATGATGTCCAGGAGCTGTGGTTCCAACAAGACGGCGCAACATGTCACACAGCTCGTGCCACAATCGATTTATTGAAAGACACACGTTTGGTGACCGCCTAATTTCACGTTTTGGACTTGTGAATTGGCCCTCAAGATCTTGTGATTTAACACCGCTAGACAATTTTCTGTGGGGCTATGTAAAGTCATTGGTCTATGCGGATAAGCCACAAACGCTTGACCATTTGGAAGATAACATTCGCCGTGTTATTGCCGATATACGGCCACAAATGTTGGAAAAAGTCATCGAAAATTGGACGTCCAGATTGGACTACATTCGAGCCAGCCGTGGCAGTCCTATGCCAGGAATCATATTTAAAATGTAATGCCACAAGAATATCTTTCGAATAAAAAAAAATTCATGTCAATCGAATAACACATCGTTGTTTTATTGCAATTTAAAGTTCTCTCAAAAAAACACCTTTTATTTGATAATTAATTCATCAGTAGTAAGTTAAGAACAAGTTAATTAATTGCTAGTGACTCTCATAAGCTTGTTATATACAAAAAGGAATACTTATCTTGATAATTTGTTCGTTTTATAATTAAGATCGTACTGTAGCTTTACGTCTACATTATTGAATTCAATACATCGTTATTATACGGAGGGGGATACGATGAAAATTATGATGAAACACTGGGGCGCAAACGTTGGGAAGCATTGTGTAAAAGAGTAAAACTCGAAATATCGAAACATTTTTTTCATAAAACAATATCCTAACATTAACTGATTACCCACACACACACAAACAAGGTTTACAACTTTGTTAAGTTGTGAACAAGGAACACACAATATTCTGAAGTGGCTAGTGAGTGAGTTTTTATTTACGCCGCACAAAAAAGCAACAATCGGGCCGTCGGTAGACCTCGTAATTTTAAACCAATATCAATTGACGAGGGCAGCACCCTAGCTGTCTCTCCCCTACGAACTTCCAGACCCTGCCAACGGGAGGACTTTGATTATAGATAGACTTAACGTGCATCAGCCTCTTTACGTGTTGAGTCTTCTGTGGCACAAGGGTTTGAACTCATGACACACGGGGCATGAGTTCGCGACCATAACTACTTGGCTACTGCGTTGTGCCCGGCATTAAACAAACTATATAAATATAAGCACGAAAAACAAACTATACGCAAACCCAATCAGATGGCATTCTCTTGGAAGACAAGGAATTTTAAGATTTCAATGCAGATAGCTTTATAAAATTGCATTCATTCTACAGCTATCACGTTAGATAACGATAGAGTGCATGTGATTATCAAGAAAAACGAAAGAAGAGAGAAGATACTGAAAAATTAAGAATCTATATACAGAAGCTATTCAATACACTATAATTCAATAGCTATTTCATATATTATATGTTATTTGTAACAGAATTGTAGGGCATTGCTTAAAGTTTTGTTAGAAAAAGTTACAGATGCTCTATGAGTGAACCCTTAGTCCAGGGATGGCGAACCAGTGGCACGCGTGCCATTGAGGGCACGTGCCACAATATTTTGGGCACGCCACCGATCAAAACGGTTTGCATTTTAATACAGAAAATAACAATGTTCAATGAAGTATTACGAGAAACGCGTGAGTGATCGGTCGCAGTTTTCAGCGAGATTTTCTCAGTTCAAAAAATTATCGGAAACGTTCAAGTTTTTTATGTACCTTGATGTGACTTCATTTAATAAACTGAATTTGTCCCTATTTTATTGGTTGTAAATTGAAAAAATTGAAATGTAAAAGATTGATTTCCAGTCTTGTTCAATATGGATTCAAAAATTTGTTGAAAAACGGAGAAAGTTTGTATTTTAAAACAGGAAGATTAACAAGCAATATAAAGTAAAAATGCTAGTAATGAAATTTTGGAAACATGGAATTCGATTCCACATACATTTAGCTGTTTCAAAATACTAGCTCATGCTATTTTAACCGTAGTTTCATCTACCTCTAATAATTGAATAACTCACTTAGAAACCGTTTGGAAGATGACTCCAATTCAGCTCGCATTCTGGTAAAAGTAACATCTTACAATCCTAATACAAGTTATTTGTCATCTAATCTATACCACAACAGAGTTCACACTAATGTTACTTTAACTTGAATTGCACGTATAAATAAAACATTTACTACTATACTGTGCAAAATATATTTTTTTCGTTGTAATTAAAGAGTTTTGAGTTGATCGTATTTAATTTTATTATTTTCTCAGTCAAAATTATTTGACGGCACGTCTATACCTCCTTAAACATTTCTTAAAGAAAAAACGGCACGTTTTAGCGGGTAATCCATTCCCGCCCAAACACGTATTAAGGTATTTGAATCAAGTCCATCGATAGCATTTGTGATACGATGTTTCAGCTCCACTAAATTAACAGAAAGAGAAGGGACAATTACCTTGTTCGTTACATACCCCCCATACAGGAAGAAATTACAAAATGTTAAGTCAGGACTTCTGGATGGCTATTGCATAAGTGACATGTTGCAGTCCACAACTCGTCCGATCTATCAGTGAAGATGCTCATCGAGGTAATCTTTGCAGGTAAATAAATTTAGAAGTAGATAGCGATGACGTTCTCGAACTGCTGAGTCCCCCCAATAAGGAGCTGACATTGATGAGCTCATATAAATGGATGAGCAAGATTTTGAAGAATTTAAACCTTTCAACCCAGTTCAATCGGAAGATCGAATGATGGTTACGAATTTGACAGAAGGCCTCAGTTTGATTAAAAGAGGGTTACAAATTTTGGAAAAGATAGATTGCAACGAAGAGAGTATTATTTTAACAAAACAAAAAAATTTTTTTTTAATTATTAGCATGCTACAAGGATATTTTACCGGTGAATTTTTTTTTGTTGCGCCACCAGACTATTATTGTCAGATTTTATGAAACCTACATCAAAATAACTTTGTTTCGCGATCTTGCATTTGTGTTACCTAAAATTTGATTAACAATTTGTTTTATCTCTACCCTAACTAAAAATACTTCATATGTATTTATATGCTAAATTATACCCCGACTTACGAGAATTCAACTTACGCGGTTATCATTTAGTCCCACCTACCACGTAAGGCCGCGGTAGCCTAGTGGTCAAGGTATCGGATCGTGGCTGGCTTGTCCTGAGTTCAAGCCCAGTACCACTAAAGAAACGCAGTGTAGGGATCTGTCGACAGCTGAAACATTCTTCCGTTGGTGTGGAGTGGTAGTTAGGAGGGGGGTACCAGCTGAGGTGTCGTCCTCGTCACTTGACCATGGTTCAAAATTACGAAGTCCGTCTTCAAAAGCCCTCGTTTTGCTGAAAAGTGGGACATTAATATTCACTCACCCACTTACCGCGTAAGTTTGGGGTATAGCTGTACAACCCCCCTTTTTAAGTCATAGATAAATTAGAACTACAATGATGTGGATTTCCAGCTAAAAATGATTCCTTTCTTCTGGCCGAAGCCGTGCGGGCAGCCTCTTGTCTGCTTCACTGATCCGTAACCTTAATGTTAAATTATTTGCGAGTATTTAGACTGATGGTTTCAGGAAGAAGTTGACACTTGAAGAAGTTGATCCCCAAAACTGCTTCCAACTGGATGACATTCATTTAATGAGATGGATCATTATGGAGTCTGTGTCAATCTTTATTAGATACCACGCTGAGAAATGGGTTTGTGACCCCGATATATACGATGTCGAATATTTTAGTTTTTATTATATTTCCGAATGGAAAATACTCGAAAAAACATGCAACGACCTCCCACTGGTAAGATCTTCTAACAATTGACAAGTTAATCTGCTTTTTTCTTCTTTTTCACCTCGCGTCACTGTTATCATTTTAATGAATTTTTCGATTTGGTGCGTCGGGGTCTAGTATAGCAAATTGATTTTTCTTTTCCTCCAAAAAAAACCCCGCTTATAATTAGTTATTCTAAGTATTTTGCACGCGTAATAATTTTTAATAATTAAAAAGGGGAATACAGTGTGCGTTTGTTCTTGCGTTATAATGACACACTCTTTAACAATCATAAAGTCATTTTAAGATTTGAGGGATACAGTTTATGTTAATAAAATTTTGAGAAGTCAGATTATTAAATAAGTTAATATTGAATTGTGAAGTTATTGAATTAAAAATTAAAATTTTGAATTGAAGATGAAATGGAGCAGTTCGAAGGATATTGCAGTCGAACCTCTTAATTCTGAAAAACAGTCAAGTAACGAGGAAGACATTTCTCTTTCAACTTCTTCGCCGCACCATAGAGAACTTAGAGGCCTGCTCAATTTAATAAGCAGCCCAGACAAATATGTTTTTCAGGGGTATTAGATCAAAAGAATGGAAAGAAAAATTTAAGTTGAGAAAAATTATGACTTATCAATGCAAATTAAGGAGAAAAGCGACTCACACTCACTCATTCATCACGATATCTCCGTAACTATTAGACCAACACAGACTTGAAATTAGGTAGGCATGTTCATGTTACGGAGTAGAGATCAACTAAGAACGGATTTTGCTGAAATCGACTCACACGGGGCGTTGCGAGAGGTTAAGGAACGTTATAGATAAATATATTCCCGTTTCTTAACTTTTTGACCTACAAACTTGTAATTTGGTAATCACTTTTCGTTCGAAGAGTAGAGAGCCATCACAAAAGATTTTTATTTTACAAATGCCAGGCCATTGACCATCAGGTCATTAGGCAACGGGATCTCCAATACCTTTTTACAATGCAGTTAAGATCATTCAGTGAGCCGCCGTCCAAATGAGCGGCAGTCATGTCTTGTCCAGTGTCACACCAAACGCAGATAGGTGAAGTCACTAAATTAAAACGAAACAGATGAGCACAAAGGCAGTCATGTCCGGTTAAAAGTCTAAATTTAGCCACAGCAGCAGCACGAGGAGAACTTGGAATACCGTGGGATTTCTTACATAGTGTACTCCAAGGCTTATCACGAGCAACACGAGAAGCTGTAAGGCGAAATGATTCCCTAAAAATCCTTTTAATTTCCAGTTTGGCAGAATGAAGTGTCAGGTCTCTCCGAAAGTTCTGAAGGATACCCGTTCCCTTTTTTGCCAAAAAGTCTGCCCTCTCATTTCCCCAAAGATCACAGTGGGATGGTACCCATTGAAAGACGATCTTTCCTTTTATCTTTCCCAGGAGTTCTCTACAGTTCTGCACACGTAAACAATTATTCTCATTATAGTTGGACAAAGCCTGAAGGGCAGAAGTAGAATCTGAAAGAATTACAGCTCTTTCAATGAGGGGGAGATGAACAGCAAGTTGCTGAAGGGCTATGTGTATAGCTTCAACCTCACCATCAAAGTGAGTTGTCAAAGGGCCGGCGTGTAAATAGAAGGAGAAGAGGTGACTAAAAACACCAATGCCAGCGCCTTGGGCAAAGTCCAAGTGTGAGCCATCTGTGTAAATGTGAAGCCACTCCTCCGGTGGGAAGCGGGTATTGATAGTTTCCAAAGCTATAGCGTGAAGAGCAGTTGGACTTAGATCACGTTTTCTCACATTCAGAACAAGGTCAAATCTGATGTCGAGTATTGCGTAGTCGAGTGGGTTAGCAAAAGACAGTAATTCAAAGGGCACATCATTAATGACTTTATATTAAATGTTCTCACGAACACATTGAATAAAGCCCTTTTGAGTCTTAAGATTACGTCCTCCATCGGAATCATAGTCCCACCAGAACGAATTATTTGAAAGTCTAATAAGTCTATTGAAGAGAATAGCAGCATTCTTCTCAATTATATTAGTGAATGGCTGAAGGTCGCAAAGTAACTGCATGGCAAGTACTCGAGTAGTTTTAACTCCGCCAGTGATCATGCGAAGGGCTTGGTTATGGAAAGTGTCAAGAAGTTTTCTAACGTTCTCTGAGGCAGAGATCAGCACCTCATTGCAATAATTTAGAACTGGTTGAATATATATGTCTTGTAAGTTGTATTTAAGGTATCCCTATTGCATCCCCATTTAACTCCGGTCAATCTTTTAAGAATGGAGAGTCGCTTTCTTGCCTTAGAAACAACAAGCTCAGCATGTTTAGTCCATTTCAATTTGTTATCAAGAGCGCAACCCAAATAAATTGAAACATCACTCTGTTGAACAGGCATACCGTTATAAACCAATTGGGGACTGAATGGTTGTCTATTTAAAATGAAGAACTGACAAGTAGTCTTCTTTAGGTTTACAGTCATATTTTATTTTCAATACACCAAAGGTGTAATCTTTCAAGGGTCAGATTTAGGATGGTATTTAGTTTGGACTGATCCCTCTTTGGTGTGCTGCACCAGATGGCAAGGTCATCCGCAAATAGAGCCGTATTGGTCAGTCCATCAGATGCCAAGAGATCAGGGAGATCATTAATAAAGATGTTGAATAAGATAGGACTAATCACAGTGCCTTGGGGCAGGCCAGTTTCACTTTGTTTAAAACTGGAAATAGCATTTCCAAAACGAACGGCCGAGAAACGCTGAGAAATGAAGTTCCTTATCCACATAAGCATATTATTGCACACACCCAGGGTCTGCAATTTTTGAATACATTTAAGCCGCCAAACTTTATCAAAGGCTGCTTCAAAATCCACAAGTAGATAAATATTCCCCCTAAATTTCTGATTTTCACATAAGGTTTTAGTGAAAGTCGATCCCCAGGGGCGTTATACATTAATATATTTCCGTTTTTCGAATATAAAACCTACAAACTTGAAATTTGTTCAACACGTTCCTTTCATGGAGTAGATAAATATCCATGTAAAATTAACGACTTCCACAGAAGGGTTTTTTGAGAAAGTCGATTCCCAAAAATATTCTTCCGTTTTTCGAACATAAGACATACAGACTTGAAATTTGGTTGGCATGTTCCTTTCATGGAATAGAGATCCACTACAAAATGAGTTTTATAAAAATCGGCCCCCCAGGGGCGTTCCGAGAGCTCAAAGTGCGTTATGCATAAATATATTCCCGTTTTTGGATGATTAGACCAACCGGATTGAAATTGGCTGAGCATGTTTCTTTTCATGAATTGAAACGCGTTAAGAACGGGTTTTACGGAAATCGATTTTCAAAAGTGATTACTAGAATTATTTGATAAAAAAATTCCGTTTTTGAACTATTACATTCGGACTAAAAATTTGGCAAGCATATTTATGTGGGAGACAACAAGGGGTCCAAGACGTTGGTCTATCTTCTATTTTATTTTAACATTAAACAAAAATTAATTAAAAAAGTAGTTTTTACAGATAAGTTTGACGATGATATTCAGAAGGTAACGCCTGCTCGCGCACCTCTCGCGTTCTTTTTGCGTTCTCCCTCGCTGCTTCTCTCTTTTTCTCTCTAATGTTTTTTGTTTTACTTTCACTAGTTCAAAAGTTTCCACAGTTTCGGTTCTCATTAGCTGCGCCTGCGCGCGAAGACTGTGTTTTGCTTTTGGCTGCATGTCACAACGGCCATTCTGACCGTACGCTGTCCGCAGCGGTATTTCCATGGAAACCAGAGGAGAATCTGAAACATACAAAAAAAAAAAACGGAACAGACAAGGACTATACGACAAATATATAGAGATTAAACATATCATAATTTTTCTGAACTAGACAGTTTCTCCATCATGTGGAGGCATCTCTTCGACATCCGGAAGGTTCCACAGGAAAACATTGTGTTTCACAGGCATCAGAACATCTTTTTCAACAAGTTGATCTTTGGTTGAACGCATCGATATTTTCCTCTGTAGAGTTCTGGACGTCTGTTCAAAACGATTTCTCTTTTTCCTTCGCTTCCACTGCCAAGGCTCAAAAATTTTTCGGAGCAACACAAACCGTCGATAATTACTATTCATAGGTGAAGGGGTAGGAGATTGGGAGATAAATTCCACGGAACTCGTTTTCATGGCACAATTGGCTTTCTTACACAATACTATATCAGAACATTTTTCTCTTACAATACTCAATTTTAACTTAGTAATTTTAATTTTATTACATTTATAATCCTTAATTAGAGAACTCGAATCATTTCTAGTATTAAAGTTCTTAAGATATGGAAAATCATAACTAGAGTTTTCTATCACATTTGAAACAGAAACATTTGGAAAAGAAACACCACTAGAATAAGCATAAGCATGAGCACCTAAAGAGGATTCACTTTCATTCAATAAAACATCGCTCTTTGCGTGGCCTAGTTTCTCTATCTCAGAATATACACTGGGATGTATAATAAATTCTTCAGTCAAGGTCGGTGATATTGCCGTTCCAACACTTAAGCTAGGAGAGTGTTGATTAAGAGAAATATTTATGGGTTTAACTTCTACCATACGCTGTTCGCCAAAACATGAACTTAATGTTATGATTTCTTCGGAAGGTGTTTGCACTCTAATTAGTGAGGAATTTAAAACTGGGATCTGGCAACCTGAATCAATCAATGCTGTTACGGGCTGATTTTCCACAAAAATGTTTACGTATTGAAGATTTGCGCATTCTTCGCTATTTTGTTTTTCGCTCTCGACTTTCAAAGTATTCACATTTATTCTATTATGGATGTGATCATTAGATTCTTTAGGTTTAAAACGCTTCTCACAGTCTCTTACGCAATGAGATGAATCACCGCATATAAAGCAATTTTTATTTTCTCTTTCGTGATATTGGGGATAGTTCTCTTTAATCTTTGGTTTAAAGTTTTGTGATTTATTTTTAAAGGGGTCTTGGGTATATCCATAAGTAATAGGAATTTCTTTATGTGATCCGCTTCTAGATGAAATATAAATATCACACTCTTTAGCTAAATCAATAGGCCTAAACCAATCTTCTGCTTCTCGAATGCCAATATGAGTTGCGGTTTCCTTATTTAAAGTTTCATATAATTTATCAGAAATTATAAGATCACATAGAGATTCAAAGGAATTAACTTTTCTTAACGAACAATAATATTGGAAGTTTGCCGTCAATCTTGCAGCAAATTGGATGTATGTCTCGCCTGATGATTTTACAGCATTTTTAAATGAGTTTAAACACTCGCGAGGGGTTAATTGGAATTCTCTGAGTACTAAAGATTTTAGTTTTTCATAGTCATTTAATTCCTCTTCTTTAATATACAGTAAGACGTTATGAGCTCTTTCGCCCAGAAGATTTATTAAAATTTCAGATTTATATTCGTCATTTATTTTCTTGGTTAAAAATGCGCGTTCTAATGATTGGAAGAACAGATTAAAATTTTCAGATCTGGTGGGAACAGGAAGAGATAAAGTTTTTATACTTTTTATCATATTTTCTATGTTAGTTTCGAACTGTTTTTCTTCGACTTAAGCTGCAGGATTTAAACTTAATGCTTTATTTTTAGCCAATTGTAGTTCGATTTCTTTTTCTAATTTTGCTAACTGAAGTTTCGCGAGCTCAATTTTCTGTTTTCCTAAAGTTACCTCTCTTTCGTTTCGCGATACTCTCTCATCTATACAGTTTTTAATTAAAGTTTTAACGAAATCTGGATCACTTTCAAATGTACTACTGTTCTCAATTTTAGTCTTTAGTTTAACTATAGTGTCAGTACTTTCTACAGTACCGTCTAGCTTCTCAACAACTCTTATGAAATCCTCTTTAAGAGCGTTTTTATACATTTTAGAAATGGAAAGATCCTACCTTTTTTTTTCTGGCTCCCTTGTTGCTCGCACGTACGATGTATCCAATAAAAACGTTGATTCCACTGATTTCACCTCTTCGCAGGTAATATAGTTGAAATTGTAGTTCCGGCCTCTACACAGGCGGATTATTCACACTGAATTAGTTCCAACCTCTACACAGGCGGGATTTTCGTCGATGGGTTTTCCAACCTCTACACAGGCGGAATATTTGTCGATGGTTCGTTGAAAAAAATATACCTCTACACAGGTTATTTTGTTATTTGTTCCGACCTCTACACAGGCGGAATGAAGTTGAAAAATTCAACCTCTACACAGGTTGAACGAAGTTTCCGAAAAATGGCGGAGCGTCTCCTTCACGGACGCTGTTGTTCATTGTCCAGACTTTGGTTCAAAATCGAAATTTTCTCGATCCCGGCCGAGCCCCCATAATTTGTGGGAGACAACAAGGGGTCCAAGACGTTGGTCTATCTTCTATTTTATTTTAACATTAAACAAAAATTAATTAAAAAAGTAGTTTTTACAGATAAGTTTGACGATGATATTCAGAAGGTAACGCCTGCTCGCGCACCTCTCGCGTTCTTTTTGCGTTCTCCCTCGCTGCTTCTCTCTTTTTCTCTCTAATGTTTTTTGTTTTACTTTCACTAGTTCAAAAGTTTCCACAGTTTCGGTTCTCATTAGCTGCGCCTGCGCGCGAAGACTGTGTTTTGCTTTTGGCTGCATGTCACATTTATGTCTTGTTGCATATTTGTATCTGTGGAGTAGAGATTCACAAGAAATGAGTTTTGTGGAAATCCATTCGGGTAGGAGGTTACGAGAGCATAAATGAAAATTCAATTTTAAAAATTATTATTCAGAAGTTCTGTCTTTTTAAATCAAGATTCAGGAGTCTTAAGAATATTTTTCAACACAATTGAATTCCTATATAAAGAGTGTTTTTTTTCCAGGTATAGAAGTTTAAGTTGGCATTACTTTCCAAGATGGCGACCGATTTAACAGCTGTCAAGTGATTTATTCTCAGTTTGGTTTGGCAATTCATCAAAACGATCATCAAACAAGGCGTGGATTCGTCGAATGGGCCCAAAACGAGATGGCCGTTGTTCCCGATTTTCATAAGCGAATTTTGTTTAGCGATGAAGCGCACTTCTGGTTGAATGGCTACGTCAACAAACAAAACTGCCGCATTTGGAGTGAAGCTAATCCACAAGTGTTATGCCGAAACACCGTTACATCCAGAAAAACTGACTGTTTGGTGCGCTTTATGGGCTGGTGGAATCCTTCTTCAAAAACGATGAAGGCCACAACGTTACAGTCAATGGTGATCGGTATAGAGCCATGATTACTAACTTTTTCATTCCTGAATTGAACAATCATGATGTCCAGGAGCTGTGGTTCCAACAAGACGGCGCAATATGCCACACAGCTCGTGCCACAATCGATTTATTGAAAGACACTTTGGGTGACCGCCTAATTTCACGTTTTGGACCTGTGAATTGGCCTCCAAGATCTTGTGATTTAACACCTTTAGACTATTTTCTGTGGGGCTATGTTAAGTCATTGGTCTATGCGTTTAAGCCACAAACGCTTGACCATTTGAAGACAACATTCGCCGTGTTATTGCCGATATACGGCCACAAATGTTGGAAAAAGTCATCGAAAATTGGACGCCCAGATTGGACTACATCCGAGCCAGCCGTGGCAGTCCTATGCTAGAAATCATATTTAAAATGTAATGCCACAAGATTATCTTTCGAATAAAAAAATTCATGTCAATCGAATAATACATCGTTGTTTTATTGCAATTTAAAGTTCTATACCTCTAAAAAAACACCCTTTATAATATTAAGATATCAATAATTTTTACATATATGTATTTAAACAGTCTATGTCCACATAACATCATGAAATACTCAGCGAAGCTGAGCGGGTAACGGCTATAACTTCAAATGTGAAACACTCATACACTTGAAAAGGGGAAAAGTGGGATTTCATAAGAAAAAAAATTCCTAAGTGTATCTGTAGATAGCGCAGTAAGCGGCATAACGAAAGTTGATTTGGCTACTAGTGGCATTTTGAATCGAATTACGACGAATCAAATAAAAACTTTTTTAAAAAAAAACCCCATCCAAGATGAACTCGAAATTTTTTAAATATCAAAAAGCAAAGATAGAAAATATTCAAACAGTAGTAACGAAAAGAAACGACGCATAACAGCGATTATTTTTTAAACAATATATAAACATTTTTTTTGTGCGTGACCTTAACCATCGACCTTCATTTTCTAGATGGTCAAAAATAAACACGCCTGCATTTTTCCAAGTTATCCATGCTGGAAACTATTATGCACTAGTGTCGAGGAATGCTTTTTTAAAAAAATGTCGTTAAGGTTGAGAATTTCAGGGTCGACCATGTATGAGTCCGTACGGTGTAATACCACAATAGAGTCTTGATACCATAACAGATATTTCGTAGAAAAATAATGGTATTCATTGATCTCAAATGAGTCGCAAAGATCTCACGTGTATGAAAGTAACAATGAGTGGAGTCATCTCATCTGTCGCCTTCGTCCTTTTCCTTCAAAATTAAACTCGATTTTCCTCAAATCCCTCATACTGCTCCAGTACAGCGTTGATTCGAGTCTAAAGCTTATTTCTAATTCAAGTTTGAATTTAAAATAACTGACTATGAACTGCGATTTTGGAAAGATAGTATAAATGAATATTTTTTTTTAATATTTAGTGTCAGTTGGATTAGAATGTACACAAATTTTTGTAATAATATTATTACAAGACAAAATTATTTAAATGCAATTTTTGGGCAAAAAATGAAGAAGTGATGACACATTTTCAAATCATTCTCCTTTTATGACAAAGACTTCTAAAACAATAATGTTTTACCTTTATATAACTAGGACTTCTATACCCGGATTGAATTAAAAGTTTTGAAAAACTCACATTATTTTCAGAGATATGATCAATTGAAATAATAATAAGGGTTTTTTTTGTTAAAAATTCTCTACTCTGATGCATTATAATATGAATAAATGCACTTCTAAAAGATATATTTAAAAAAGTTTTGGTTCAACTTTGGTATAGAAGTTCTAGCTATATATATATATATATATATATATATATATATATATATATATGCCAAATATTATTATTATAGAAGAATATCTCATAAAAGGAAAATGTTTTGAAAATGTTATTTTTTCTCTATTTTTTTTGCCAAAAAAAGCTTTTAAATAATATTTTTATTGTAATAATACTTTCGAAACCATTGTATATGTATATTCTAATTTAAGTGACACTTAATAAAAAAAATATTCATTTATACGTTTATTTCAAAATTATGGTTTCGAACTTATATGTTTCGAACGTATGGTCTCGAACGTTTCCTTTATAAAAAAAGTATGTGACGAAAATAAAAAAAAGCAACATAAGGTTGTTAATTATTGCATTAGAGATTTTATCTCCCGGCAGGTTTATTTCCCTTTGGTGGTCGTTTGACCAAAAACAACATTGTTTACAGTAAATCACGAAGCAATTTTTGATACTTTTCCGTTTCACCGGCGCAGATCTCGCCAAGTTGGTATTATTGGCGACAATACACTGACTACACATAAAAAATTAATAAACTTTTGTTTTCATAATTTTTCTATCCATTTTTGATGTTTTTCAGAAAGACGTTACTGCTCAGAAAAGCCCACGACATGTTTTGAAAATGTGGTGGTAAAAGGTTACCAGCGAGAATATTCCGTTTGGCGTCGATTGTGTGCTTTTTGGCGACTTTATCGCCAGCGCGAAACGGAAAAGTACCATATAAAAATACATATTTTCACCATTCTTTGGCACAAAAATCAAAATAAATATCTGAACAAAACTGAATATACAAAAATGTCACAATATTATGCACTATATTTTGAATAATGTAAAATATTTTTAAAATATATATTTAACAGAGTATTAAACTAAAAGTATTTGCATAATTTTTTTAAAAAAATTTGGAAGTATACAAATTTTTAAAATGAGAGAATCTGTTTCATTTGTAAATTTAAACTTTCAGAAATTAATAAACTGTTACGTTCAAGAATGGTAAGAATAAACGCTTAAGAGTTTGAAAATTAAATAATATGTTTCTTGCAACAGAAATATTAAAATTCATTTTTTTTAGAAATTAGATCTGATTTTAAATTATTGCGTCATAAAATTTATACTTTGATAAATAGGAAAAATACTTCTTAAAAAACGAAAAATATATTTATTATATTTTAAAAAAAATTATTACAAATGAATATGGGTTATCTTTTTTTTTTAAAAAAAATATATCAATAGAGACATGTTACATTTGTTTTAAAATACAAAAAAATAGGCAAAACAATAGTGTTTAAATATTTGCTGATGATATGTCCGCTATATAGTACATATTTAAAACGAGTTACGTTTCGAATGCAGAAGAATTTTAAGAATTTTAAAATGAAACTATACATTTTTTATCGTCATTTTGTTTTTAAAAAATAAAACAGTTCAAAGACGAACTTTTTCGAACAATTTTGCAAAAAAATTTATAAAATAAATAACCAACTAGCAAAATAAAATAAAATAAATAAATAAAAATTCGGAATTTTCGAATAAAAATGAACACATTTTTTACTCTAGTATACATAAGATTAAACATTCATTGCCTTTCATTTTCAATGTTACAAATAAATTTTAATATTCGACAATGTGATTAGTTAACGTATAAGTTGTCTTTATGAAAAAAAAACGCATTTTCCAAAAACAGGTGAACAATTTTTATGGAAGGAATCATATTTTGAATATTTCGAGCAATTTGTTTCCAAATTATAAACATTCGCAAAATAAAATTGAGATAAATGTTAAACTTAAGAAAGATTAATTTTGTATACTAGCAGTATTTTTAATATTTAAAAAGTAAATGCGTAAAAATTCTTATTATATTACGCAGAACATAAAACAAATATTCAGAAAAAAATAGATATTTTTTGAATATTTTAGCCTAAATAGGATTTCTTTTCATTTCAAAGAATCTATTTAAAATTTTTAATTTTGTAATGCAAAGCATAACGTTACGGAGTTGTTTAAAAATTATACAAAAAGAAAAAAATAACTACTTACAAATTAAGAGAAAATAAATTTTAAAAACAGAAAAACAAAACTCTCCAGAAGAATAAAAAATTAGACTTAATTTCACTTCATAAAAAACTATTCAGTGAATATTTCATTAAAAATCATTTTAGCAAACGATTCCACAATTTATCAAAATAGCAAATATTTGGATAAATAAATTTAAAAAAAAGAGTTTTTTCCAAAATACGTCAAAATCTGATTTATCAACAATTTTAAATGTTTATCAAAATAGCAAACATTTCAATTTGAAAAAAAGTAAAAGAGAATGAATTTTTTTAAAAAAAATATTGCTTTCCACAAGAATAAAAAATTTAAGACTTCCTTTAAGTCAAAAAAAGAAAAATCAAGGCAGAATATTTCATTAAAAATTTTAACATACGATTCCATAATTTTTTGAAGTATCAAATATTTAGATAGATAAATAAATTGTAAAAAAAAAAGAAAAAAACTTACTAATTAGAAGAAGAGGAAAATTCGAAATCCAAAACACAACGGAATTCCTCATGATTCTGTTTGCATTCTAATTTCGAATGGAAAACCACGCTTCCGGTTGACGATGAATTAATCCTTTGGGAAAGAGAAGAATCGTCTGCTCTTTCTGCTATCAAAATATAAACGATACAGCGGAAGAGATCCGACTTTAAGAAGAACGGGTTGACTCTTCTTCTTGACTAAAAATCGCACAAGGTCAATTATTCTGGCGAGTCGGTCTCTCGCGCGCGAACGTATTGCTAGCTCCTATTCTCGAGCCTTGCAAGAAAATAAAAGCGGTGAATTTTCACGGACCCATTTACCAACCGACCTTTTTGAGGCCGGGTTTTCGATTCTACACTTCTTTTTCTTTTCTTTTTTCCTCCTTCTTTGATGAGTTATTTCCCCCCCTCCTTCTTTTTTTCCCTCTTTGGAGTTGTTATTTCAGTGAAAGAAAAGAAAAACCAATGTATCGCTAATGTGTACGTGGTTGTAACCCACTTTGAAAAATGAATGAAAACATTTTCAACTTGTGTAGTTGTCTCTTTTTTATCCTCTCTCTCTCTCGTCAGGTAGATTTTTCCCTCATTACGTAGGGATTTTTTTGATTCGCCCGAGAGGGATAATAAAAGCTTTTTATCTGTCAGAATTTATTTGGTTTCATTTTCCGTTCTTTCTTTTTTTTTTCTTCTCGTTCTGAGTGCGAGTGTTTGTTCCACAAAACGAAACAAAAAAAATTGCCTCGGGGACTCTTGGGTAATTTCTTTGTCTTTTGCTGCTTTTTAGGTTGGAATTTCAGATTCGGATTTATTTATTTGTTGCTGTTTCATGATCGGGTTTTTCCATGTACTCTTCGATATAAATACAGTCGCTAAATCGCGGAAAAAAGTTCGTTATATAGAAAATTCGTTGCATAGAGGTTCAGCTTTAAATATACTTTATAAACCACATAAAACAAATTTTAAATTCATAAACACAAAATATTAAAAAAAAGTAACTATTCACACCTTTTTAAATTAATATATATATATATATATGTTTATTTTATATATCTTACCCCTCAAAAAAGAAAGAAAAAATGCAAGGAAAACAAAAAAAAATGTCAAAGAATTCACTGTATTTTCAATATTAAGAAAATAATTTTATACTAAAATTAATGATTTTTAAGGATATTTTATAATTTAAAGCATACAAGTAATATTAAACATACATTATTTTATAATTAGAACACGGGAATAATTAGAGCATAATTGGAATACTCCACTGAGGGTGAAAGAAAATGCCAATGTGTTTCTTGTGAACTAGCCAATGGGGGTTAAAGGCTACACTTCTTGGATGAAACGTCCAGAACTCTATTTCTCTCGGCGAGTTAAGATCTAATAAAACCAGCTCAAGATTTTTAACCACCATAAAATGTGTTAAAGAGAGAATAACTTGAAACTTTTTCAGAAATACTATTAAAAAAAGAGAACAAAAATTGAATCCCAAAGGAAAAAGTTCGTTATATAGAAAATGCACTTCGCTATAGAGAGGTTATTTTACGAAGAAAATCGTGAAATGTTTAAGGTTCCAGGAAAAAGTTCGCAATATAGAGGTTCGACTGTATATATATAGTTTTACTTTTTTAAAAAAATTCAATTATTTTTTCCTTTACTATTTAATAAGGTGAACCAATAGTCTTGTCCTGATTATAAAAATTCATTGCAAAATAACCAATTAACAAAATAATGTATAAGGATCTCGCCTCCGCACCTAGAGATGTGGGAGAAAGGGGTGGAAGACTAGCCATGTTCAAAAATACTTAGTTTTTTGCAACCCAAAGAGCAACACAAGTTTGATCAATCAAAATCAAGAGATGCACTCAATTAAAGCAATATGGAGTCAATTAACGAGGTACGCGAAGTATGAGAAGACTTTAATTACCAGTAACACTTACTTCGATGATTCAAGTACACTGCCTTCTTAGTTGTCTCTAATCTATATTCAATCTCTAGTGACACATCGTTACCTTAATTGTTACAATTATTAAATACTAAATATCTACGTCACACTATAAATTTGATTAATCACTGTTCCGCCGCAAATGTATCATTGGATAAATCAATTTCAGTAGTTTTATTGTGCAGTATATGACGTGAATGCTCTTTCAAGACAGACTCTGTGCAACATTTATAAGAAATACATCATTTATTGCCGAAATGACAACGATTCAAGAGAAAGCCTATGTGTGCTTTGGTTTCACGAAACGAGATTGCCTATTAATGTTCAGGGTAAATTTCGACACAGTTATGGAAAATCTCGTGGTGCAAAATCGACAAAGCGATGCGATAAAAAATGTAAAGAAGAAGGCAGCACATTAAGGATTTTCTTAGAAGTGGCAGGTCGAGTGTGAGTTAAGTAACTGTTGAGCTTAACACTTGATGGGAACTGGAATGCCGCCTAGATATTCTCCGAGAAACCAATGGGGCATACGTTAGAATGCATTGATGTAAATGATTTGATAAAAAAATTCATAGTAATAATACTTACAATATATCGTAAAAAAACATTTTTCTAATTATAATAGTTTGAGCACAATAAATATTTATAATCAGATCAAGACTTTGATTTCACCCAAAAAAATTGCACGAAGAAGTGCAAAAGTTTAAACAAAAGTCATATACAAGAATTTTAATTAGAAGTTTTACATCAGCATTTAATAAATAAAATTTGTGTTAATGATTGCAAAATTGAAGCCTAGTGGCTGAGTGGTAGCGTATCGCAATTCTACGCCACAGGTCCGGGGCTCAAACCCGGGGCTGGGTTAAGTCGCGACAGACTGACCATCTGACTGGAACATCTGCTCATACACCTCAGTGCCCAAGGTCACGATAACTGAGATGGGCACAGCCTTGGCCTTCTATGAACTGTTGCACCACTGAGTTTAGTTTAGATTGTAGAATTATTTTCTTTGCGAATAAGGGTCTAAAAACCATCAAATATATCTTGGATAAACAGATAATTTACGAGTAAAATTAAATGTTAAGTTACATGAATATTACGAAATCTTGATATTTCATTTTAATTCGACTACTTATTTTACATCCGATTTTTCTTGAAGAAGCATAGGAGGCCTAACCAACTGCCATTGCACAAATTGTATAACTGTTCATACTCATTGCTTGAAGTGTAAAACTGTAATTTACATGTACTATGGGCGAAATATTGGCGATAGAGCCAAGTTGGCATCATTTTTAGCAACCAAAACAAATGTATTAAAGCATCACGAAAACCTTTTATATAAATATATAGAGAGCAAGATATGTGCGTTCACGAGTAAAATTGAAGAGCAAAGTATAATAATTTTTGTATAATTTATTCACATGAACACTTTTGGGTGAGATAAAACCAAGTAGACCTTAACGTCAAGACAAAAATTTAATAACAGGGCAGGAGACAGGAAAAAGTAAAACTTGCAAGTGGCTAATTCGCAAAGTTTTAATCATTAGCCTTTATGTTGTGACGTAACGTACACCCCCGCATTGCGGGACGCAGGATTCTAGGGGGCCCAAAGCTTGACTGACGCCAAGTACATAAGATCTAGCTTGGGGACCAAAACCTGGATTTTCAAGGGGCCCTAATATGCTCCGTTACGCCACTGACTTTATTACTCCAAATAAAAAATTCATGTAAAGCTACTATGAAAAGGGCTTACAACTGTTTTGGGTCGTTTTGGGCTCAGGTGTCCTCGCCACTTGACCATGGTTCAAAATTCCGTGGTCTATCGCCAAAAGCCCTCGTTTCACTGAACAATGCGACGTTAATATTCAATCACTCGCTCACCCATGGAGACTGTCATATAGGAGGATACTGACAAGAGGTAATTCGTAACAAATAAACCATCTTCCCCAAACTAACGATTTCGTGAGCCTGGGGTTACTCAGTGCCCCGCGTGCCCGCTCCCATTTTAATAATAGTTAGGTTAATAATAGATCTTGGTGACACGTTTTGTAATAAATATTACCACATCACCAGTAATATATTGTTGCATGACACAAGGAACTAAAATAGCAGAGTACAACCCACGAATGTTTTTTCTTTGGCGCCAATTGATTTGACAGACCTTTTTTTTTGTTTCCTAAGCGTTCTCATTTACGTAATTGCTGATAGCATGAGTTCTAATTTGACATTCTGCATAAAAAATGCAGTTAAGGTTGAGTTTAATCCCTCCATAATCCCTCCGGGAAAATTAATAGGGAAAACCAGTTTCTTTCTCAGATGTAAATCGAAAGCCTAACAGGCTACATGTGTTTTTTTTGTCTTATTGTGTTTGTGTATGTTCCCGTCTCTTCATATTCCAGTATCGTTTCGTTATGTGTCTTCTCCAATAAAAACATTTGATATTGTACCATGTTGCCGTAAATGGATTATTTCGGTACATTACATCTCACATTATAACAAAGATTATAATCAAATACCACAATCAGTGATTTTAAAATAGGTGAAAATGTTCCCCTGAGTAATGAAGGGGTTCAGGCAAGGGTGGTCAACTTGTTTTGGCTCGCGGGCCGCATTGTCTGAGAGAAGGATACCGGGGAGCCACACCTTTTTAAAATGATTGCATTCAAAATAAAAGATTATAAATATAAGTTAAATTACAGTGGGTGATCGGTTAACGAACATAATCCGTTCCAAGACTATGTTCGCTATCCCAATTGTTCGTTAACCTATCATCGATTCACCGTAGACTTCTATGTAAAATCGATTAATTCGTTCTGGAGACCCTAAAAATTAAATTTTAAAAAATGTATAATTTCTTAGTAAGTTTTTTTAAAAAATAATACATACATATAGTCTTGCATATTAGTCAGTCCTTTTCATTTTTTGCTTATGGGGCGTTGAAGAACATGTCCAATGTCGATTGCTTTTCTCTCTTTTTCAGGATTTTCCGGAAGTAATTAATACCATTGTCGTTGTAAAGATCCCCAACCCTACTGACATCAGCTTGGTTTGGGTGCCATTCTAAGACCATTGCTCTGACATCCGCCCACTTTTTCAAAAGATCTTTAATGGCAGATGTCGGCATTGGTCCTCTTTCGTCTTCCTCTTGTTCAGAAGGAGACACATTTCGTTGTGTTTCTTGGTGTTCTTCATTCAAAATTTCTTGTTCTGCCATCAGTTCATCTTCATGTCCCACTATGATATCTTCTGTGTCATCCTCTCGTTCAACTCCAATTCCAGATCTCTAGCAGTTGTCAAAATTTCATCCATAATTTCAGGGGTGTCTCCCTGATCACCTCCGAATATGTGTTCGTTGTCCAAACACAAAAAATCTTTCTTGAAAGTATTTGTTAACCGATTTGTTCGTTAACCGATCACCCACTGTAAATAGTGACAGTTTAATTTTATTTATTCACTGTGCCAATATCATATTGTCTAGAGCTGAAAGTACCTTTCATTTCTCAGAATCAGTTTAATGAGAAAAAAGTACCCTATCATACTTTTCAATAATCTTTTCCTTTAAATCAGGAATGAGATTGCTTGCCGAAATTCCTCTTCAAGTTCATGCCAGCAAACTTGCAATTATATTTACTCTTGTTAATCTTAATGCAAGAAAAACTGTGCTCACAAATACACGCGGACTAAAATATAAAGAACAAAGTGCTAAGAGAATTAACTTATCTGTAAAAGAGAATAAAACTAAACATTTACCTTTTGTTTAAAGTCCAACTTACAACTTAGTCATATAGAAATTAGCAATTATATATTTGAAAAAGTTAACATTGTTACTTATTTGGGAACTGAGATAAATAATATAAATAATCTCTGGTCCCAGAAATTTATAGATGAATCATTACTGCAAATAGATGTTTGTATGCCTTGAAGAGTTATTTAAAATCCAGATTTCTAAAATTAAGAACTAAATTGATTCTTTACAAAAGTCTTAGAAGATCTGTCCTGACTTATATGCATTAGAGACTTGGCCATTGACTTTATATGATGAGGAAGTTTGGGAAATTTTCGAGAGAAAGATGTTACACTGCATTCTTGGTGGGATCCAAGTAAATGGATCATGGAGAAGATTTAACTTAGAACTCTACAAAATTTACACCAACCAGATATTGTAAAATTTGTCAAATTACAGAGACTTAAATGGGCTAGAATGAATGAAGATCGCTTCTGCAAGAAAATCTTTCTGGTAAAGCCCATGGGAAGTAGACATCGGAGTAGACCTCCGTTTAGATGGATTGACTGTGTCGAAAAAGACACTAGATATTTTAAAGGTCAAAGTCTGTAAAACATTTGCCAAAAGTAGAGGCATCTGGAGAAATTTGCTGGAGAATGCCAGGGCTCATCTAGGGCTATCGAACAATTGAAGAAGTAAATATAAAGAACAATTTTCCAGAAACTTTCTTCATACATAGAAAGTTTTCAGCCGACAAAGCATTCTATGAGTTAATATCATAGCATTAAACATTTTCTTCACACTGTGATCTGACTTCAAGTCAATAAGTTCAAGTGTAGCTCTTCAGGTGCTGTATAAATGTCAGCAGTAATGAGATAACAGAGCAAACTGAATTCACAGCCTAAATTTTCTTAAAATCATAAAATCTTTTTGTGACCTCGTCCTTCAATTTTTTTTAAAATTACGTCCACCAACATCCTCTCAGACATAAGGCGTCTTGCAGTCCAATATAAAGCATATGTTGCACTATCAGGAGGGAGAACTACACAGTTGTCTTGCGAGAGAACATGAAGTAGAGCGGGGCAATCGGATACATACTCTCCGGATTCACAGAGAGGGCAGAGCGGTGAATCAGCCAGGCCAATCTTGCAGGTAATCATGTCCGGTGATGACTGAAACATGTCACACCCTCCACCCAAGGTAAGGCAGACAGCTGAGCACGTCTTTGGCCATCGAGCAAACGAGACCAAGATTTGCCAGCATCCAGCTCTGTAAGAGTGGATATTCTTTTCTGTCGAAATTTGTCCCTCAGAAGTCGCTTGGCGTTTCGAAGAGGAATCGGAAGGCAAGTTGGATGCGGCGTCGAAGCCTCTTTGGCCAACTTGTCGGCTTGTTCATTTCCATGAATATCGCAGTAGGATGTGATCCATTGAATAACGACCTCCCTTCCGGTGCTAAGAAATGAGTTGATATGCTGTTGGCACTCGAACTCAAATTTTGATGTGAATAGATTGTAGCCTGATACGGTCTTAATTGTGGCTTTAGAATCTATGAATATTACAATATTTTGGCCAGAAGTAGCACTAATAGCTCTAAAAGCCATATATATTGCAAAACTCTCACCATAAAATTTTTTCGATCAGTCACTAAGAAATAAATTCTGCAGATGATTTCTTCGTAGAAATACTTTGTTTTCTTAAGATTGAAAATTAAAAGATGAATCTTTGATCCCTCACCGGAAAGAAATCTCAGTTCAGAGTGGATTTTCTGACTGCCTCGGCAGGTTGCATAAAAACTCTTAGCAGGCAGCATGTGGTTCGAGGGTCGTTCGTTACCCACTCCTGGGTTAAAGTGACTGCGTTCAGAACCAATATTTTGCAAAAACGAAAAAGGGAAATTTTTTTTGTTATTTAATGTCAGTTAAATTCGAGCATCATATAAAATTGTTTTAAGAACTTTATTACAACAAAAATTATTTAAATGCAATTTTTTTGGCAAATAATTGAAAAATGACAGATTTCTAAAACATTTTCCTTTTATGAAAAATGATTCTACAGTAGAACGCCGTTTATCCGAACGCTTATTAACCGGAGCGTCAAATATCCGGACCAGTTTTTTTTGTCAATTACATGTACTGCATATGAATACGTTTTCGAGCTCCTTCCAACTCTTTACAAAGCGCAAAAGTGTGCATGAATGAACTCTGCCTTTTTTTATAAATGGTACTCTAAAAGACTTCATTCCCAACGTCAATAAACTTCGTGAACGTGTAGGAAAAGCAGGCAAAGTTTTATTGATTCACGATAATGCTCCCTTTCACCCACTTGTCGAAATTCTCAATGCAATTAACGACGACTTCAGCGTGATGTATCTTCACACCAAACGTCACTGCGCTGGTGTCACCAATAAACTAAGGCGTCATTGAAAAGCTCAAAAGAATTTATAGGAAACAAGTTTTGCGGAGATTACTTTTGACAGAAAACGACGAATAAAGTGTTGCTGCTTTTGCTGAAAAGCTCAATATGGAGGACATCTGCTGCATGTTAGCTAAAGCGTGGTACTCGCTTGAAAGACAGAGCCTGAAAAATACATGGAATAAGCTGTGACCATATTTAGAAGGCGAAAAAGACTTCAATGATGACCACGGGGAGGAGATTACCGACTTTGTCCAATCGATCCCATCATTCCAAAAATGCGATGAAAAAGATGTATAAACCTGGATGGCATGCGATGCAGAAGACTGTGGATTTCAAATGCTAAATGATGACGAGATTGTGACTTCCGTGCAAGAAGAATCCGACCCTGTCGACGATGAAACGGAAGAAGGCGAGGACAACAACAACAACGAAAGTAGCAAGGGTCCATCAAATGCTGACGCGTTTTCTGCATTAGAGACAGTGGTACGAACAACAAACAGAGTGAAGTTCTACTCAACTACTGCTGCCCGAGAGAATCAGAGACATTGCTGCGAAAAAACGAAGGTGTACAGTAGTACATCGAAAAAGAAGTGATTATTCTCCACAATAAAGGTAAAATTGCGACATTTTGTACCTATTTTGCTTTTTCTTCAAGCACGTTTCCAGCATGGGATGATTTTCAATATTCATATAGTGTCCGGTTTCATATACTGCAGGGATCGCATTCGGGTTTCGGTTATCCGAACAATCGCGTATCCGAACGGTATCCGGTTCCAATTGATTTGGATAAACGACGTTCTACGGTATAACATTTGCCCACATACCTACGATTTCTGAACACTGCCTGAAGTAATTTTTTTTTAGAAATGTATAATTTAGAAGTGTATTTATTTATGCAATAATATTTTAGATTTGAGAAATTTTAACAAGAAACATCGGTTATTATTTCAGTTGGTCAAAACTGAAAATAATGTTAATTTTTTAAAATTTTTAGTTCAGTTTCTGCAGAGATGCTTTTGCTATACACGAGGAGTGCCGCACAAAAAAACCCCGAGCCTGGTCCAATAAATCATTGTACTTACAGAATTTGTTCTCCGCGTCAGTAGTATCACCTTCAAAGTAGTTCCCTTCAGCATTCACACACGTCCATATTCAGTTCTGCCATTGCTGGTTACAGTTCTGGTACAAAGTTTTCGGAAGTCCCTTTAGGAGATTTTTTTGTTTTTGCCTGAACCTCTTCGACTGAGGTAAAATTAGTTCCCTTTGAGCAAAAAGTGAAGGAAAAAAGTCTCATGGGGGCCTAATTAGGTGAATAAGGAGGATCCCTCATCATGGTAATGTTTTTGCTGGTCAAAAACTGCTTTACCGATAGGGCCATGTGAGCGGATGCATTGTCTTGGAGTTACAGTGATCCATCGCTCCCTAATTCTGGCCTTTTTTTCGTAATTTTTTCACGAAATCATTTTAGTACCTCAATGCAGTAGTGTTATTTAGCAGTCTAATCACTCATGTGAGTAAGGATCTACTCATATATCGAATTTTGACTTTGTTTTGGTCTGTAATTGCTGACCTTGGGTGTCTAACAGGTTCATCATCTTCTGCGCTGACCCTTCCCCTTGAAAACCTCTTTTACTACTCAAACACATGTGCACTAGACAAAGTTTCATCTCCATAAACCACGGTTAAGATTTGAAATGTTTTCGTGGCTGATTTCTTACGTTTCACAAGAAACTTGATGTGGATTCGACATTTTCCCGGGAGAATGTAGTTGTACATATTCAGTGAATGACGCAATACCAACTGGCGTGATCGATTAAGACATAACTGGCCACATGGATAGAGGAGGTATGTGGGATGACGTTAACAAAACAGTTGTTGCCAACACTCTTTTTCCAAGCTAAACACTTGCTTTCGTTTTTGTGTGTGTGTTTGTGTCACACTTCGTATATTAAAAAAATTTGTTTTTATGCAAAAATATTTTGGGGGATGAATTTTCAAGAAATGTTTTAATTTGCATTTCAATGCAACAAAATAAATATTGTGACGGGGCTTTATCGTGACTTCTATTAATAATCCTCTTGGGATATCTTTGGGGCCAGAATGGCAATTCTTTCCAACCAACCCAAGAAGAGAAGGCGATTATGTAGATTAAGAAGTATATATATTGGAGCTTTGGTATTCGCATTAGTTCTAAGAGGGGATTCTAGCGAAGTGTTAATAAAGACTAAGAAAGTTCTAAGACTGCTAAGCGGCGGTCTAATAATGCCAGTGAAGTTGAGTTTTATGTGAAGTTCGAAGCCGGAAGATTATCCATTTATCGACTCAAGCGTGATCAAGGATTAGATTGACGATATAAGGACTGTAGTTGTTCGCCGTTGGACAGCAGTAAGATAATTTAGATTAAGCTTTAAGACTAGAGCGGATTCTAGTAAGTTAGGAAATCATCTATAAATATAGATTCGGTGGCTTTGCGCTATTTGTTAGAATTACAGTTTATGTCTCATCACTCCTGATCATATGTCTCCTAGACCAGCGTTGTTTTGCTGAACATAAATTAAGATAATAATAAACTAATTTTATTATGGAAGCTTGTGCTGGTCATTCTTTTATTCCCCCAAACTATGGTTGCGTAGATGATGAAGAGATGATACCCCCAGCTCACGGGGTATCACAATATGTATACGTATTTGTTAAAAATTGGAGACATATTTTCTCGGTATTAAAGAAGAAAGAATCCCTCCCCCCAATAAAAAAAAAGAATGCTGAGAAACCACGCTTTGCACAAGCGATGACAACAAGCAAACAATCAATGTAGCTAATATTTCCCGCCTAACCCGCTATTAGTTCCGGTACAAAACGAAACAGATTTTTTTAAAAAAAAGTACGCGATATAACTGAATTTACAACATGCACACTTTTCAAACATCATGACGCAGTGCAAAAGAAGTAAGACATGAAGAAGATAGTCATGCCTGACCGACCCTTACAACGGTACCGGTCAGACTTGTGAGCTCGTCGTCACGACTTTTGCCCATCCACAAAACGGGGCGTTTGTAGAGGGAAAAAATAAACAACTAAATATTTCTTGCAAATCAGAAGAGCGTAGTCTTGCGTGACTCTGGACGTGTTTCTTCCGGGAGGTGAAACATCTTCTAAATTCGCGTGCATCGCACTCAAAAATGAATATAAGAATTTTCGTAAGTAGGTTTTGTCTGAAATACAAGGAGATTTTTTTAAACTGGTGCTATTCAGAGCTACCAGTAGCTTGATCTAACAATTGCAATAGCATAAAATTTACTATACAGACTGATAATGACACGGGAATTAAGATTGCGCGAAAAAATTGCAGTAATATTCCAAACTTACGCGACAGGGGGACTCTGAGTCATAACCACGTAAGTCGAATTCGCGTAAATCGGGGTGGAAATTAAAATATAAATATATATAAATTATTTTTAGTTCGGGTCGGAGATGAAAGAAAATAATAATAATAATAATAATAATAATAAAATCTTAGGTAACATAAATACAAAATCGCAAAACAGTTATTTTGATGTAGAAGGTTTCATAAAGTTGAACAAAGTAGTCGCCGCCCAATCTAGTATGGTGGTTATGACACTCAGCTTATAATAGAGTGGACTAGGGATAGCGATCTGGAATCTATTTCTCGGGCCGAAAAAAAAATTGATGTTTAAATCGATATGTAGCACTGAATCGATTCAGTGAATCGATATTTCATCCTAAGAAATCGACATTCGATTTTTTCTGTTTTGGTAAAAACCATAAAATTATTTACAGTTTGTTGAATGCACTATTTTTAAACACTATTTATCGCAGGCAGTTGTGCACCTGAAGTGTGATACTATACTTTACTGGCAAAAACAAAAAACTCTTTTTATCATTACGTTCACTCTATAGCCACGATGTATATGAGTATCGTGGGATCATCTGTTCCTTGTGAGCGCCTTTTTTGATTGTCGACAACATCGCAAGTGCTGAGCGGAACTGCTTGGATTCCACTAGACTTGACAGACTGTTGTTTTTAAAAAGCTTAGATGTTAAGCATTGGTAACTATAAGCTGTATTATCTATTTTCTAAACTTTTTAATGTAACAAATACATTTAGGAAAAATAATGTCTTTTTTTATACCTAATGCTTTGATATGGTAATAAAATAATTGTAATTATCGAATTCCCTGAACTAAAAAATTTCCTGATTTTACTGATAAGAGATCGTTTAATATGGTATCTTTGTTGCTTTTCATAAAAAAGGGGTTTATATTTACATTGTAGATGCAGACTTGAAAAAAAGATCGATTTTTTAGAAATCGATCTTTTAGACCGCGATTTTTTATGAATCGATTCATCAGGTTACGATTCGAATCGATTTAAAAATCGATCTTTTTCGGAAAGAATCACCATCCCTAGAGTGGAATCGGATTCGAATCCCGAATAAGGCATGGTTGTATCTTCAGGAAAAGAAGGACTCTTTCGCCTTAAACGGATTCCCGTCTTGAACGTAAAATAGCGCACCCTTTCTTCTATGCTGGGATAATCGTTCGTAATAAAAAATCTATATTCATCTGTGTGTGTTTTGTTTGATTCTGTTTAGTTTCTAGTCTGTTCTGATTCTGTTTAGTTCCTGTTCCCTAGTCTTTCGTATGTACCCCAGTATAAAACACACGACTACAACTAGGTAATTTACCAAGTCAAAGATATTTTTTCTTCCGCAAAATTTCCTCATAGCATGCCAATAATCTTTTTATTTCTTGTTGTGTTGAGAAAATTAGCTCATATCGTTGGAGTTTGTAATGTCTAAAATTTTTAACCCTTTTTGAACTAAATCGAGGACTTCTGTCCAATTCACAACCGTCATTCGATCTTCTGATTGTTGAAATGGTTCTAAAGGCTCAAGTTCTTCAATGTCTTACTCTTGCTCATGTATTTTTATGAGCTCATCAATTGTAAATTTCTGATTGTGAAAATCCAGCAGTTCTTGAACGTGATCACTATCCATTTCTAAATTAATTACCTAACAATATCGGCAACTTCTTCCATCACATTACCAATTTCATCAAGCTCTGGCACTGATTCCGCCTGAGTTTCAGTGAGAGAAAAAAAAGGAATGTGGACACAGTGTTTTTTCGAGACAGCATTTAAAGATTTTTCAGAGTAATCAAATTGTGTAACGCTTAAACAAAAGACGAATCGATGAGATTTAAAAATGCCTAACTCCAGGCTCGCATAAATCGGAGTAGCGTAAGTCGAGGAATTACTGTGGTTCTAAAAAGTACCTATAGGGGTATTTATGGTACTGTGCAATCCAAAAAGTACTAGAAAAAAAGATGCAGCAATAAATACGCATACAAAAAAAAATAACAGTGCACAGTGTTAAGTTTTATTCGCTGAATTCATTTCCCCTGCGAGGAATTCTATCACATTCAGCAGGGGTGAACGGACTTTTAGAGGGTAAGGGCTGTTTTTAATTTTGTTAAGGTGTTGTGGTCCACCCAGAGGGGTAAGTGTGGCTATTCTGTATTTTGTAGTTCACTTGTTTTCTCTCGACACTGTGTGAAGGTCCCTTAGGACCTCACTTTGAGAACGAGAATAATTTTGAGTCACAGAAGAACCAGTAGCCATTTTTATAAATAACTTTATTTGGTTATCTTTACCAAATAGAATCAAAGACTTATTAACAAATACTTCTACTAATATTATGAGGTTTTAAAGGTAATATCCTTTAAATTAACTTAATTAATTAATGATCTAATTAATTAATTTATTAAATAACGATCACGCAGAAATTACCACGATAAGAGATCCCAGAATTATATTTAATAATGTTCTTATTGAACATTTAACTTTAATCTCACTCTTAAAACTTTAATGAGACTTTAAACACATATCTATATTTACCGTTCGGAATCTCAATTCTTGAGATTAAATATCTCTAACAAGAAATCTTCAATTTAAATCCACTATAACTTTCTGCTTCAATCTCTATCTCCTACTGCTCTAACTTTACTATTTCGTTTGACTTAAATACTGAATCTAATCTGCATAACAAGGAATCCTGTCCGCTTTTTGGAGTTGATTGGAAATAGGTAGGGAATTAAATTTCCCTAAAAAGGTCGACTCAGAAGGTTAGTGATAAAGTTCCGTATAGATTCGTCACAACTGTACTCACCTTTTAAAATATGATTGTTTACTAATTTTACTAACAAAACACAAGTAACACAAAATTGTCAAGTTGAATGCTTGAATACTGTGAGCGAAAGCTAGACCATGAAGCATGGGCGTATTGAATGCAGCGAACAAAAAGCATACGCGAACCGATGAATCTGAAACCGAAGTATGTGCTTACAACTGTTCGCAGCCAATTCCCTCTCCATCGCGGGACATGTCATCAACTCGATAACTCAATCCCGTGGAAGCGTGGGGAGTGGGATGATATGCCTCAAAAGCCTATCTCGTGCTGTCGCGGGAAGAGCTGATCATCAACAGTTATCCTCCCCTTTAGTCGGAGTGTAGGGAAAAACTCATTTCTACGGCTGGCATAGCAATGATCTCTTTTTTCCCTACTGTGGCAGTGAATGTGTTAAGCGTCACCGTTCGCTTCCAATGAAGGTACATGTGTCGTCTACACATTTATTGAATCATTTGCTTAAGCAGCATCTTTTATGGAAAATCGATTCTTCATTCTAGCTCAGGCTGGTGTTCCAAAAATATGTTTCTTTTAGCATGCCCGTTAAATGTCTTAGAAAGGGTGGTCACCTCTAAAATGTCTTGGTAATCCATCGGTCGATCGCGATCCACTTAATGCCCATCCCTGACATTCAGCATAATTGCCGTTCTCAGTGACTGCGCGGTGTATTGTTTGCACAACATTTCCAACGGTCGTGCAGAACGTGTCGCAAGGAATGCTCCCCACTGTCTGTGAAATATGTACCAACAATTAATCCCTGTAATCCAGCGTTTCTCAAACTGTGGGGCGCGTAACCTAGAGGAGCGTGATAACTCTACAAGGGGGGCGCGAGCATATTGAAAAGTCGAAAACAAAAGATTATTTAAAAATAATTAATTGACTGAAAGTAGAGAAACAAAATATATTCTGACATAATTAAATATAAAATACACATTTGCACTGATATAATGCACTTATAAATGTATCAGCACTGCTCATTTTATTTGATAATTAATTTAACTATACTAAGTTAAGAACAAGTTTAATAATTACCAGTGATCCCATGGGCTCGTCATTTACGAAATATTTGTAAAAATCAACACTTACCTTGATAATTTGTACGGTTTATAATTGATCCCTTAACTTTCGGTTAAAAGGTAACGAATTCGCTCCCCAATGCATCGTTTTCCATGTATGTGTGCGTATGGGATGTATTGGGGGAGAGGGGGATGAAAAGTAATTAATAAATAAAACCTTCTCTGAAATAAGTAAATCCTTCGCAAACACTGTCCTCTTATTGCGTTTCAAAGTCTTCGGAACAATTTTATAAATAGCAGAGCACAGAGAAAATCGTATTTCGGAAAGACGTATATAAACGTCTGGGGCAATTAACGCTTTCGTTGAGTGAGACGTTTATATACGCCGATGGCACTTAAGAGGTTAAAGTCGTATTGTAGATTTTGCGTCAAAGTATAGTGTTTTTGAATTCAATACATTGTTATGGTATGGAGGAAGGCGCGATGAAAATTATGACTGAAATTGGGTCACAAACATTGAAAGTTTGAGAAGCACTGCTGTAATCCATCGATAATTACACTAGCAACAACTGTGGTCAACTCTTCTGACACAGGATTACGTCTTTTTCCTGGGTGACTTATCAGGGACTCCAACTTCTTAAGCATTCCTTTCAAAGCATTAAGCCAGAGGTCCTTAAACTGTGGACCGTTGATCTTCAGTAGCCCACGAAGGTCTCTCATCATTCCCTCTTTTACAAATTCTGAATGACCTCGTGGAAAAATTGAAAGATATGTGGCATCCTAGACCAGCGGTCGCCAAAGGGGTGGTCCGCAAGAAAATGTCGCCGGTCCCCAGAAAATGTGGAACATACTTACTCATCATGTTAAGTTATGTTTTAAGATGCATTGAAACATAATTCAATTTATAACAATACGTGGAAAGTTATAAAAACGCTACTTCATAGAACAGGGATGGCGAACCTTTACGAATCAACGTGCCATTTTTTCTAACGAAGTGTTTAATGAGATATGGACGTGCCGTCAAATAATTTTGACTTGTGATTATTGAGAAACTTTAAAACTGAATACTAACAACTCAAAACTCTTCATTTACTACGAAAAAATACCATTTGCACTGTATAGTTGTAAATGTTTTAATTACGCGAGTTGTTCAAATTAAAGTACCACTAGTGTGACTTCTGCAGATTGGATGACATATTAGGATCGTAAAGGCGTATCTTTTAATAGAAGGCATGCTGAGAGAGAGAGAGACAATTGGAGTCATTTGCCAAATGGTTTAAAAGCAATTAATTATTTTTGCTGTGGTTCACTTTTTTGACAAGAGGATTTATGATTGGTTTCAAAAAGCCATTTTACAGACGATGCTCTGCACATCGCTGTTCCAGAACATAAGACACACACGGCTTTCTTGCCTTTACTAATAATGCCATGTTTCTAAATTCACCAAGTTCGAAATTCTCTGTTACACTTACTATCTTGCATTTTTTGTTCTTTAGCTGATCCAGCCATGTGAAATAACAGTTAAAAATCATAAATATAACACAAATAAACTTTAAAATACAGCTGTGTCAACGAAATTGGCTATGCTATGTGTAGACAAATTTTGCATACTAAGCAACTGTAGTCCACGACGTAACTAAGGCAAGACAGTAACAAACGAGTATGCTCCCAGCCGTTCCGCGACCGATCACTCGCGTTTGTTAGTAATACTTCAGTGTGAACTTCGTAATTTTGAAATAAAATGCAAAAAAAAATTTGATCGCTAGCGTGCCCAAAATATTGTGTCACGTGCCATTGATGGCATGCGTGCCACTGGTTCGCGATCCCTGTCATAGAACAACGCCATTTCATTGAATAACACTACGGTAAATAAGTTGTACTGCTGTAGCTGCATTGTTTTAGCTATATGTTTTGTCTCGTCTCTTTTCGCACTCTTCTAACGTTTCACTATCCTGTATGTCCCATGTGTATATCAGTTGAAGCATTTAAAGGTGGGTGAGTGAGTGAATTTTGGGTTTTATGGCACAAGAGCCAAATTTAGCTATACTGCGCCACACGTTTGTTAAAATATTAAAACTATGTTAAAAATGCACAAGAAAAATACAATTACATAAAAATAATTATTAGATATGTGCATGCCTGCATTTAAAGGTGGGTTTACGGACGTATTGAGTTCAATATAAAATCTATTCAATATATTAGTTGGGTTGTTAAGTAAGCTTTTGTGTTTTTCTTTTGTAAAGGGTGTTTTTTTAGAGGTATAGAACTTTAAATTGCAATAAAACAACGATGTATTATTCGATTGACATGAACTTTTTTTATTCGAAAGATAATCTTGTGGCATTACATTTTAAATATGATTTCTGGCATAGGACTGCCACGGCTGGCTCGGATGTACTCCAATCTGGACGTCCAATTTTCGATGACTTTTTCCAACATTTGTGGCCGTATATCGGCAATAACACGGAGAATGTTGTCTTCCAAATGGTCAAGCGTTTGTGGCTTATCCGCATAGACCAATGACTTAACATAGCCCCACAGAAAATAGTCTAGCGGTGTTAAATCACAAGATCTTGCAGGCCAATTCACAGGTCCAAAACGTGAAATTAGGCGGTCACCAAACGTGTCTTTCCATAAATCGATTGTGGCACGAGCTGTGTGACATGTTGCGCCGTCTTGTTGGAACCACAGCTCCTGGACATCATGATTGTTCAATTCAGGAATGAAAAAGTTAGTAATCATGGCTCTATACCGATCACCATTCACAGTAACTTTGTGGCCTTCATCGTTTTTGAAGAAGTACAGACCAATGATTCCACCAGCCCATAAAGCGCACCAAACAGTCAGTTTTTCTGGATATAACGGTGCTTCGACATACACTTGTGGATTAGCTTCACTCCAAATGCGGCAGTTTTGTTTGTTGACGTAGCCATTCAACCAGAAGTGCGCTTCATCGCTAAACAAAATTCGCTTATGAAAATCGGGCAATCTCGTTTGGGGCCCATTCGACGAATCTACGCCTTGCTTGGTGATCGTTTTGATGAATTGCCAAACCAAACTGAGAATAAATCACTTGACAGCTGTTAAATCGGTCACCATCTTGGAAAGTGATGCCAACTTAAACTTCTATACCTGGAAAAAAACACTCTTTATATTGGTGTTTTTTTAAGACAGTGTAGGATCTTAAATCCTAATCATGTGCATATTTTCTTCCATTTGATATTTATTGGGATAAAATTAGTTTAAATTCTCTAAATTTCTTCACTTTGTTTTAGATTCAAATAAATTAAACCCATAGTGAGTTAAAAAAAAAGCAAAAAGAATATTATGCATATCTTTAGTAATTCAAAAAGTACTGAGAACGATAATAATAACATTAAGGCTGTGTTTTCGGTTAATGTTAAAGAATAGGACCCGAATTTGGAACATTTTTTCAGATATAAAAGAAATGAAAAATTAATAGGATATTCTGGCTTCCCTATCCTTTAGAGAGCAGCATTTTTTTTAATCATACTTCCCATTTTTAACCGAGTTGATTCATTTTTTTTCTGGTATAAAATGTGTTTCACCTTTTTTATCCTATACCGTAATGTTAAATGGGCTTTGCCTTCGAGTATGAAAACAAGAAAGAAAGTATTCACTTAATATTTTGAAATTTTTTAAAACACTATATTGTTAAGAAGTACGAGTTATAATATTGCAAATTTCCATGGAAATTGGGTCATTTTTATGTCTGAAAATGTGCTTCGCGTTTAGTTAGAGCTCTCGCACTTATACAGAAAACAGCCTTAATAGTATTATTAATCTCAGCTTGAAATAAAAATACAGTTCTCCATCTTGCAGTAACAACATTGGATACAAATATCCATAATCTTATTTCAAGTAAGCAGGAATATCCGTCACAATAGGAATGTATAATGCTATATAAGTTTGATATACTTAAACCATTTTTTAATTTTTTTTACAGTTTTTGTTTATTTTATTATGGCTTATTAATAGAGTCTTCCTCTAATTTGGTTACAGTTAATAATTTCTTTTTATAAACTAGGTACATTTTATGTGTTCTCGATGACAATTTTTTTTTATAAATATATTTAACACTTAAAAAATCCTATTAGTGGTCCGCGGGATTGGAAAAATGAAGTTACTGGTCCCTTGAGGCCAAAGAGTTTGGCGACCGACCGCTGTCCTAGACTAAATCACTAAATTGCCCCCAATGAAAATGTTTACTATAACATGTATTTTGGTCAAGAATATTAATTCAGTTTTTATTGTTTGTAAATACATAGCCATAACTAAAATGTACATTTTTCAAAAAATATATATTAGAAGCATGTGTGCGAAGATTAAAAAATGAACTCACTTAGTGTGTCCATACGATAACGATTGCATCCACATCGATTTCCAAATCGAATTGCGCCGAACACGCGGTTTACTAATTTCATCGATTCAACTTTTGTTTAAGCGCTTTTTTTTCATCACCGAATCTTAAGCATAGTCAGTGACAGAACCTAATGAAATTGATAATGTGATTGAAGAAGATCTTGCCAAGCAAATAAATTATGCATACAGTAGAACATCGTTTATCCGAGCGTTTATTATCCGGAGCGTCAAATATCCGGACCAGTTTTTTTTTTTTTTTTTTTTGTCAATACGATACATGAATACGTTTTCTAACAGTTGTTTCGCGTGTGGCCAAAAGCCACGGGAAAACTTAGGGTCAGAAATATTATTGGAATTTCAGTTGTTGAAGATGATGTAGAAATCTGGATGGCATGCAATGCAGAAGACTGTGAATTTAAAATGCTAAATGATGACGAGATTGTGACTTCCGTGCAAGAAGAATCCGACCCTGTCGACGATGAAACGGAAGAAGACGAGGACAACAACAGCAACGAAAATAGCAAGGGTCCATCAAATGCTGTCGCGTTTTCTGCATTAGAGACAGCTATGGAGTGGTACGAACAGCAATCAGAGTGCTGTCCTACTCAACTACTGCTGCTCAAAAAAGAATCAGAGACCTTGCAGCGAAAAAGCGAAGGTGTATAATGGTACAGCGAAAAATAAATGATTAATTTCCACAATAAAGGTAAAATTGTGATAGTTTGCACCTATTTTGCTGTTTCTTCAAGCACGTTTCCCGCATGTGATGATTTTCAATATTAGTATAGTGCCCAGTTTCATATACTGCATGGATCGCATTCGGTTTTCGGTTATCCGAACAATCGTGCATCCAAGTGGTGTCCGGTCCCAATTGATTCGGATAAACGACGTTCTACTGTATTAATAATGTTCAAGAACTTCTGCCGGCTGATCGGCGTAGTTGGTTTGTAGCTGGCTGTCTGCATCTAAGGTTGCGGGTTCGACCCTGGCTCAAGTCGGTGGATTTTCATGATGTAGGAAATGGACAGTGTCCAGGTCGTTTGATTATGCGGCATGTCAAAGATCCCTCGAGTGCCTGTTTGGCTTAGATGCTCCCGGTAAAGTTAAATTCCTAGACCAAGTTCGCATCATCAGAGCTCTTGTTACTCCCTCTGGGGAGGAAAACTGGGCGTCAAAATAACTTGCGGCAATTGGTATCGCCTATATGGAGCTGCACTAAAAAGTGATACCTGCTCCTGGGAACTGTACTATGTCTGCAACGGTAAAAATACCATTCCACAGCCCCATTGAAAAAAAATGGCTGGATTCCCACAATCAGGAACTGACAATGGAAGAGCTCACAGAAATGCATGAGCAAGAGCAAGACATTGAAGAATTTCAGTCTTTAAACCAGTTCAATCGGAAGATCGAATGACGGTCGGTAATTCGACAAACGGCCTCAGTTTAGTTGAAAAAGGGTTACAAATATTAAAAAATACATATTCCTACGAAAAGAGCATTTTTTAAACAAAACAAGGTATAAAAAAATCATTAGCATGTTACAAGGAAATTTTGCGGGAGAAAAAAAAAATCTTTGAGCTGATTCGATTTTATGAAACCTAAATCAAAATAACTTTGGTTTGCGATTTTGTATTTGTGTTATTTAAAATTTTATTAAGCATTATTTTCTTTAGTCTTCGATCACAACTAAAAATAAATTACATGTGTTTAAATGCGAAATAACACCCCGACTTACTTGGTTATCACTCAAAATCCCAACTATCGCGTAAGTTCGGGGGATTACTGTACTCATTTACGCTCAAATTTAAGGGGAAACGTCTCTCTCTCTATACTGACAATGTTAAATTGGCTGTGTGTGTTCGATGTACTTTTTCTCAAAATCTGTTTCCTGTACATGCTTGAAATTTTTCATTCAATTAAAGTACACTTTTCTCATTGTACTGAAACGAGGTTTTAGCTAAATTTGAATTTTTTCATAATTTATAAACTATTTTATCAAGCATAGTGAAATTTGACCCATTTTTCACATAACATTTTTTGTAAAAAATGAATTTTTGAGTTTTTTACGAAAAAGCTCATTTCAGTATATATTAGCCATCATTATAAATATATCATAAAAAATTTACATATCTGTGAACAGAAGTTTCTCAGAAAATGTGCATCGAGCATCAAAATTTACATTTTGAGGTAAATTGATTTTAATGAACACAGTGAGGGTTCTAATCGGCTAGGAAATAAAAAATAAAAGGCTCAATTTACAGTAAAAGATAAATGTTTTGATTTATATGAGACATTCAAGTTTTAAGCAAAAACGAAGTACTTTGTTTACATTTTTCGCAATTCAAATGGGCGTGGCCCAGTTTCAACGATTATTTAAAAATAGGTTTTAAGGGCTAATTACCCTAGAGGTTTTAACCTCTTGAATTTAGTTTAAAAATGTAAAAATCTCAAATTGTCAAAAAAAAAAAAGGTTTTAGATTTCCAACTCCTCTTAAGGTATCCGACTACATTCGGAGCCGTGATTTTGCTAAAGCGTATAAATGGATAATATTTATGATATTTAGTGTCACTTAGATTAGAAAATGTACATATAATTGTTTTAAGAATATTATTATAGTAAAACATTATTTCAGTACAATATTTTGACAAAAAATTAATATAGAATGACCCATTTTCAAAATAATCTCCTTTTGTTAAAAAATGCTTTTATTAGAATAATATTTTGCCTGTATATAGCTCAGACCTCTCTACAGAGGCTCAACTAGAATTTTTGAAATATATAACTTAGAAGTGGGTTTATCCATGCTTTATGACAACAGAGGTGAGAAACTTTAAGGAAAAAAAAGCCGATAATTATTTCAATTGGTTGTAACTCTGAAAATAATGGGAATTTTTTAAAAAAAAATAGTTCAGACCCTCTGGAGAAGTCTAAGTCTTTGCTTTACATAAGCAAAATATTATTATTTTGGAAGCATTTTTTATAAAAGAACATTTTGAAAAAAGGTTATACTATATTAATTTTTTGCCAAAATATTGTACTTAAATAATTTTTTCGTCAAAATGTCCTTAAAACAATTTTATACATGTATTCTAATCTAAGTGACACTAAATATCATGAAAATTATCCATTTATACGCTTTTTTAAAACCACGGTTCCGAACGTAGTCGGATACCTTAAGTACCTACCAACATTATCAAGGTTCACTTGAATTATTAATAATATGCTTGCACGAAAGAATTTTCTCGCCAATTGAAAAAAGAGCTACTGCTGCATTCAAAGGTAAATCTCCAATTATAAATCAATTAAATCCCGAAATTGATTTCCCTTTTTTATTATTCTTTTGTTCTCTTCAGTTCACTGCATTTGAATGAATCGACTTGCACTTTGGAAGGGGAATGCCCGTAATGAAAATCATTCATCGTGTTTTGACTGAATTAAAACAATGCTTTGGAATTTCTCAAACTTCTAGGTTTCGCGAAGTGCGTTAGATGAAATGCTTTTTTATGACAACATTTAGCCACGAAGCTTTTTCTTCTTCGTAAGTTGGAAAGTTTTATTGGAATCGCGTCAGATTTTTATTTCTTTATATAAAAATATTCATTTCAGTCTCGGTGCTATGTATGCACTAAAAATAGATGATTATTCTTCTCGAAAATTTTTCGAAGGATTTTATGATAAAATTTGCCTAAAAGAGTAATAAAAAAAAGCTCTTATTAAATCAAAGTCAGACATCTTGATTTACTAATGCTAAATATATCGCAGGAGAAGCTACTTACACGTGAATGAACAACGACACTTGATTTAATTGCTATTTCAGGATTGAAGGAATGAACTTTTATCATGATGTTAAATTATACTAGCATTTATGAGTTAGAATGGTGAGAGATAGATATATAGAGAGAAATACTGAAAAAAGAGAAAAAGAAGAATCAGAGAGAAATGGAAAGGTAGAAAAGAGATATACAGGGAAGGAAATAGAGAGAAAGATATAGTAGGGAGATTGGAAGAAGGGGAGAAAGAGTTACAAGAGAGAGAAAAAAAAGATGTTGAATAGATAGAGAAATAAAGAGTTAGAAAAGAGCGAAAGAAAGAACGAGAAGAGAGAAATAGAAAAAGAAAGTGAGAAGAGAAAGAGAGGGAGTGAATATTATAACGTCGCTCTGTTCAGCTACACGAGGACTTTTGGCGACAGACTTCGTAATTTTAAACCATGATCAAGTGACGAGGCAGACACCTGAGCTGGCACTCCCTCTCCTACCCCACCACACCAACGGTAGGACGTTTGAGCTCTTGACAGATTTAACGTGCATCGCTCCCCTACATGGCGGGTCTTAAGTGGTACTGGGATCGAACTCATGACACGCCAAAGAGGGAGAGAGAAATTAGAAGAGAGTAAGAAAGAGTTAGAAGAGATAGAGAAAGAAAGAGTGAGAACAGAGAAAGTTATGAGAGAGAGTATAAGAAAGAGCAAGAAAAGTGTGAAGGTCTCCTAGGACCTCACTTTGAGAACGAGAATAAATAGGAGTCATGTAAGAATCAGTAGCCATTTTTATAAACAACTTTCTTTATTTGGTTATCTTATCCAAATAGAATCAAAGACTTATTAACAAATTTATTTAAATAGTATTATGAGGTTTTAAAGATAATATCCTTTAAATTAACTTAATTAATGATCTCATTAATTAAACATTAAATAACGATCACGCAGAGATTACCACGATAAGAGATCCTAGAATTATGTTTAATAATGTTCTTATTGAACATTTAACTTTAACCTCACTCCTAAAATTTTAATGAGACTTTAATTATAAATCTATATTTACCAACGGAATCTCAACTCTTCTTGAGATAAAATTATCTCTAACAAGAAATCTCCAATTTAAATCCACGATAACTTTCTGCTTCAATCTCTATCTCCTACTGCTCTAACTTTACTATTTCGTTTGACTTAAATACTTAATCTAATCTGCATAACAAGGAATCCTGTCCGCTTTTTTTGGAGTTGATTGGAAATAGGTAGGGAATTAAATTTCCCTAAAAAGGTCGACTCAGAAGGTTAGTGATAAAGTTCCGTATAGATTCGTCACAAAAGATAGAGAAATAAAGCAGAAAATAGAGAAGAGAGAAAGAAAAGAGGGAAAGAGAAAGTTTGAAGAGAGTAAAAAATGAGTTGGAAGAAATAGAGAAATAAAGAAGAAAATAGAGAAGAGAGAGTGAAAAGAGGGAAAGAGGAAGTTTGAAGAGAGTAAAAAAGAGTTGGAAGAAATAGAGAGAGAAAGAGTGAGAACAGAGAAAGACTGAGAGTAGAGATAAAGTTTACAAGAGAGAGAATGTAAGAAAGCTAGAAGAGATAGAGAAATAAAGAAAAAAATAGAGAAGAGAGGGTGATAGAGTGTGTGTGAAAAGAGAGAAAGAGGAAATTTGAAGAGAGTAAAGAAGAGTTGGAGGGGATAGAGGAATAAAGAAAAAAAAAGACAAAGAAAGTGTGAGAAGAGAGAGATAGAGAAAGAAAGAGTGTGATGAGAGAAAAAGTTAAAAGAGAGTAAGTAAGAAAGAGTTAAAAGAGAAAGAGAGAAAGGAAGAAAGCTTTAGAAGAGAGAAAGTAAGAAAGAGCCAGAAGAGATAGGAAAATAAAGTTAGAAAAGAGAGAAAGGAAGAGTAAGAAGAGAGATAGAGAAAGAGAGATTTAGAAGAGAAATAGAAAGAGTTTTGAGAGAAAGTTAGAGAGTGAGGAAGAGCTAAGAGATATAGAAAGCATTATAGAAACGTGTGAGAGAAAAAGTTAGAGTGAGAGTGAGTGAATATGAACGTCGCACTGTTCAGCTACACGAAGGCTTTTGGCGACGGACTACGTAATTTTGAACTATGGTCAAGTGACGTGGACGACACCTGAGCTGGCACTCCCCTCTCCTAACTACCACACCACACCAATGGGAGGACATTTCAGCTCTCGGAAGATTTAACGTGCTTCTCTGCCCTACACGGCGGATCTTTATTGATACTGGGCTCGAACTCATGACATGTCTGCCATGATCTGATGCCTTGACCACTGGGCTGCCGCAGCCCCCCCCAAAAAAAAGTTAGAAGAGAGAGAGAGAGTGAGAGAGGAGAAGAACTAAAAGATATAGAAAGCATTAGAAAAGTGTCAGAGAGAAAGGTAAAATGGATAGTAAGAATTAGAAGAAAGATGAAGAAAGGTAAAAGAGAGAGAAAGAATTAGAAGTGATAAAAAGAAAGAGTTTAAGAGAGAAAGAAAGAATTATATACATAGAAGTGAGAAAACGAAAGAGTTAAAGAGAAAGAAAGAGTTAGAGGAGAGAGTGAAAGAAAGAATATGAAGAGAGGAATAAATGGTCAAAATAGTAAAAAAGAAAGAAGAAAGATAAAGATGAATGTAGAAGAGATAGAGAAACGTTTGTAATTACAAATAAGAAGATGCATCAGAAGAATATTGTTACAATACATTAAACATCAATTTTGTCCAGTATTCAGTTCAGTTCAGTCGGGAATAGACAACACTTTAAAATTATCCCGTATGGTAATTGGGACCGATTCTGCATTATTAAAAACATATATTTTTATTGTCTTGTATGGGGATACCTAAAAATATCAATAACTGCTTTATTGGTCAAGGAAAGCAATACAGAAATATTTGTAACGATCAGAGAAAAACGGGTTTTGTGCATCCCTATCTTGACTTCCACTCTGACCCTGACTGTGGTCATAGTCACAAAATCTTTCATAGAAATGTTTCTCTTAAGGTGCCATTAAGACTGCCGACAAGAGGAGTTGATGTGCTTTAAATTTGTCGAGGCTCAAAGTCTTCAAGTTCGTGTGATGTGAAAGTTTGGATAGTGGGTTGCCGGCTCAGGTGTCATCATCACTTGATCACGGTTCAAAACCATGTTGCTTTAAGGTGATATTAATAAACAGACCCGCGTACAACAATACTTTCACTACTGAACGGAACAAAATTTGGAGTTTTAAAATAGATCTTAAAACCGAATTACACACCCATAGGAATACACGAGTAAGTATAAAATCTAAACAAAATCGTGCCAAAAATGATTTGTAAAAAGTAGCTTCGAATGAATATCTTAAAAAAAAGCAGAGCTTATCCTTATAAAAATATTTATTTTTGGAACACAAAAACTTAAAATGTATGTTTCTTTGTTTCTTTTTTTGCGTGCATCATTTTATTATTAATCTTAATATATCAAATAACAGGACTAAAACAACACTGAGAGATCGAAAATTTTTTTTTCTAATTATAGAATACGAATTCATTCAGCGAATGTATTAAGTAAGAAATGACATTAAGGAATGTTAAGTGTTCTCTTTCACGAATATTTTTTTTGAAACCTTGCTTGTTCAGTTCAGGGAACGAAAGACTTTAATTCATTCATTCCAGTTTCTGAAATACTGAAAATAATTTTTTTAAAAAAGAAGCCATAAAAGATCTATTAACATATCAGTTCATTCAAAATATATGGGCTTCAAATAATTAGTAGACCGTGTTAAATACAAATAAACGAAAACTCAGATAGAAATACGAATTTTACTACTTTTGAAAAAAAGAAACCTCAAGACAACGTCCCGAAATCATAAAAAAGAAAATGAAAAAGAATTCAAAGCTTTACTTTCTGTTTCGTAAGCTGTACTCTCAAATCTTACTAAAAATAAGTAAACAAAATAAGCTTCGAACTCTTTTATTGAAGTTTCTCTGTGGGAAAAGGTTTTATAAGACACCGAATAAATCTAAGCCGAATTTCATTTTTTAGTTTAATAAAAGAAAGAGCAAAAACATGGTTGTAATAAACCTAGATAAACTCAAAAAGAAAAGCATTCAATAGGTTTATTTTAGTGTGGATCCATTGTAAAAGAAATTCTTTCAATTCACGAACCGGTTTCAAAAGAATAAACGCACATGTTTGAGAACAGTACCTGGCTGTGATAAAAGTGCAAGTGTTAATTCTCCCTTTTAAAAAAAAAAACATTTCATATTTTCGTCTAACAATACTTTTATTTTCAATAAAATTCCAAGTCAATGGGTTTCTTTGGAAGATCCTTAACTCGGAGAAGGTGAGTGCTCGATACCAACGTGAATGGTCGCGTGGGGTGGCGGAGTCATCTCAATCCTTTTTTAACACGCTTTTATAAGTTTTTATGTAATGAATAGAATCTTTGAACCGATTTTTACCAACTTTAAAAGATCAGATTAATTCCATATTTTGCACATTTGTCAAGGACCGATGACCAGTGGCACACACAAGGGGGGGGTCCTGAGGGTCCGGACCCCCCCAAAGCCCTTGATTTTTTTCGATTGATTATAATTCTAAGTATATAGTACGTAAAATTTAATTAAGTATTTGTTATTAATGATTAATTTTATTAATTAATGCTAATTATTTATTCAATAATTAGTTTTTTACTGTGTTTTGTTCCCGAAAATCGACAAAATCAAAAGGAGCATGATACAAGAATGGTGAACTTTCGACCCCAGACCTCCCCCTTGAAAAATTCCTGTTTTGCGCTTGTGCCGATGACAATACAATAATTTCATAATTTTATTTCATTATCCTGATCAGGATCCACATAAATAAGGATTTCGAGATTTGGTGACTAATTTATTATATCGTTTCCAGATTTGGCGACTAATTCCAAATTTAGCCACTAAAAGATTTAGGTGCAACCCTAAAACCACAAATAGGCTTGTGGTTGATACAAATAAAACAAAAAAGTGTTCTTAATGAGAAAAAGGGTAGGGTGGGTGTGTAGTTTTTCTGAAAATGGAAATGAAAAAAAACTCGTGCATATGAATAATAATAATTTATCTTCTGCTAAATATTTTTAATTTTATAAAGCAATACGTTTAGAAGTTATGATACGAATTGATAAAATAACAATACTTTTAAAAGGTGATAAATTTACGTTCTAGCTGCTAAATATTTTTTATTTTATTTTGATAAAGCAATATGTTTAAAAGTGATGATATAAATTAACACTATAGCAATACGTTTAAAAGGTGATAATACGATTGACATTTAATATTTCTTCTTAACACACTTTTATTAGTTAGGCCTGTATCTATAGAGACGGAATCTTTGAAATATAACTATATGGGACTCATCCGAGGCCCCGTAAACGAAGAGAATAAATACCCTTCAGACTCGTTAATTAATATCCATTGAAGAGCAAGATTATTTCTAGCAGTCATGTAATTCCGGCTCCAAACATCAAACTCAAGGATAAATGATAGTTTTAAAAACTAAAAAAACAGGCTTTTATTGTAGATCGAACTAAAAATTGAAAAATAAATTATAGTTAAAAAAAACTCTAAAAAACACGCTTTTATAGTGTGAATCAAACTAAAAAGTAAAAAAATAATTCTTTATATAAGAATAAAATGATTAACAAGAAAATTAATGTCATTGTGGTGTCGTGGAGTGTGCTTTGTACTACATTTTTACACTAACTCAGCATTTCGGAATAGAACTAGTAAGAAATTATAACAATTAATATAGAGCACCCCACGCTTTTATCCCAATGACATTAATTTTCTTGTTAATCATTTTATTTTTAAATTAAGAATTTTTTTTTTGCTTTTTAGTTCGATTCACTATAAAAGCCTGTTTTTTAGTTTTTTTAAAACTATACTTTATTTTTTTTAAATGATTATATTTATTGTACGCTACAAAAATCTTTATTCCTGTGAATAATTGAACTAAGAGAAAGTATATTTATGTACTGATAAGGACTTTTCAATTTTTCTTGGATAATTTGAGAAAAAATATCATTAATCTGAACCAAGAAGTTTCAAATGTTCGTGACTTTAAGATATCCAACTACCATAAAATCATGATTTTTTTAAAAACTGACACTTTCTTTTACGATTTTATTTTATAGGCAATCTTATTAGCTTTGTAAAAAATATAAAGTGTTTTATTTTCCATTCGCTATAACAAAAACTACAAGTGTTTTACGAAAAGCAGATGCCATAACTTTGCATAAGATGTTAGACTTTAAAATGTGTTTTACTTGAAATGTTTTTTTTTCTTCGAAAATCTCAAACGGGGCCAGTGAATGCTTAAAAAGTTTTTTTAAATAATTTGCTGAAACTTTTTGCTTATATTCTGTATAACAGTAAAAGTGTTTTAACCTTCAGCTTTATCAATCACTGTTTTATTACAAAATTGACAGTTCTTTATGTGAATATACATAATCACTGTTTTTTTAAACAATTTCATATAATAACTAAGATAAAGTGCTCTAGTTTTTGTAAAAATTAAAATATCGCTTATCCTGAAGGTCATTTCAAAAAGGAATAGCAAAGTAAAACATCAAAATTTAAAAATTGAGAATTTGTTCAATTACTATTTGTGCAGTGCGGACCCCGTTTATGTAATTTGTTGTCAATTTTTACCCATTTTTTCCATTTTAGTAGTAATAATTTTTTCTTCTTCTTAATCTTAACCTTTTTTTCTTAAAATGCACTAAATAAATCTAAAAACCACAAAAAATTCTTCATATCTCCCTTTTTTAAAAAAAGAAGTTGTCGTAAGTAGTCGGATACCTTAATTACAGGACGACACAAATCACTGACATTACAGGAATGTTATTTGCAGGCAAAACTGTCATATTTTGTTCAATTTATTGTAGTTTTATTGTCCTTTGATGATCGACAAATAGCACGTTGAACTTTTTCTTGCTTGTGTCTTTCTGACAGGGCGAAGTGCATCTTGTGGTACACTTATGGCGTCATATTTTTCTTGATGGAGGTCTTTAGGTAACAATTGAAAAATATACTTTCAACTCAAAGGTTTGATATTCATAGTTTTTCTCAAATTTACTTTCGCCATCATGATTAAGATGCATTATTTGAAAAGGTTCTTCCCTTGCTTAATCAGTTCATCTTCCTTCAATAGAGATCACACATGCCCATTACTTTTTTTTTCTGCTTATTCACATTTATAGACCATTATGAGTCGTACAATACAACAATCAAAACTACTAAGTTGTTCACAAGGGGAAAATTTAGCATGTTCGTGGAGGATATTTTGAAATAAAAGTGGTCGCGCGGGGAACTCAATCGCCTCAAGTACCCTAAGACTATGAATAAATGTTTGCCACTCCCAAAAAAGAGATATATGTGTGACAAATATACTTAAGTTCCCATAAAGACTGTTATATAGAAGGATACTGTCAAGGTCATTGGTAACAAATAAACAGTTTTCTCAGAATTAACGATTTCGTGAGCTGTATCCCGCGCGACCACACCCAGTTTTTACAAAAAAAAAAAGGGATAGAAAATCCGTAAAGAAATGGACGAATTTCATTGAAATTAAACAAATGTAAAACTCACACACTTATTTAACAAAATGCTTGAAAGTTTAAAGTCGTAGAACCCTTTAATTACCAGCAATTTAACAATGAATTTTAAAACTACCCTCTCTAGAGGTGCACCTCTGAACCATTCCCGGTTTAAGTTCATTTTGGGCGCTGGGCGCAGAAGACCTACGGACCCCCTTGGCACTGCAGGATCCAAGGAAAATCTGGTTAAGTCCAGCTTATCTGGACCCTTCCGTGACCCTGGGCACTCACCCCAAGCGCCCAGTGGATAAACCTGCACTGCTGTGAACGAAACAGAATCACACGCAACTCGTATGAGAGGCCACCGACATATTTTGATCTCCCAAACAATTTTAATTCAAAACACCGGTAGGGCCACTTTGGGGAAGGTCTAATTCAGTGATTTACAAAGTGGTGTACATCAAACCCCAGGTGCTTATGACGACCCGAATAGGGTCCACGTCAGCGAAAAAATAATTTGGGGGTCCAAGCAGTGTAAATGGGGGTCTGCGATGGTGATTTTCATTAAAACAGTCGTGACTTTTAATTTTTAAAAAAAGTTTAATCACATAGAAACCAGATTTTACCTATTTCACAGATTTAATGACTACATTTAATGAGGTTAATTCGCAGTTACAAGGTTACTACATAAATTTTATTAAAACAAAGACCATCGCTTGAGCATTTCTTGCCAGAATTAAGGTATAGAAGTGTAATATTGGACGTTGCGAATTTCCCTAGTTTCTTAATTGGACACAGACAATCAGCCGGGAAAATGACGTTTTTACCTACGTTTAAACATTCACAGTCGACTCTCGCTAATTCGAAGTATATGTTCAGCCCCTTGAAAAGCTCTTGATATTTCGAACTAAAACAATGCCTTTTCGTATACTCAATATTTCGAAGTAAAATCTGTGGCTGGCCAGACTACAACACGAGGTAATTGGAAGTTATCTCACACAACTCTCAACAATTCGAATACTCACTATCATCTAGAGCCCTGTAGCAAACAGGTTGGAGCTTTCATATTTTGTGTTGTCTCTGTGTGTCTCCCCTGTAACGTAGCCCCTTTGATGACCATTTGTCTGCCATCCCTTCTTTGTGTTTCCCGGTTCCGCAGGCAAAAAGACTCTTTTATTGCTTTCCTTCCTTAAGGTATCCGACTACGTTCAGAACCGTGATTTTTAAAAAAAGCGCATAAATGGATAATTTTCATGATATTTAGTGTCACTCAGATTAGAATACATGCATAAAATTGTTTTAAGGACATTTTGACAAAATTTTTTATTTAAATATAATATTTTGGCAAAAAATTAACTTAGAATAATCTTTTTTCCAAATGTTCTCCTTTTCTGAAAAATAGTTCTATCATAATAATATTTTGCCTGTATATAGCTCAGACCTCTCTACAGAGGCTCTACTAGAATTTTTGAAAAATTCACATTATTTTCAAAGTTACTACCAATTGAAATAATTATTCGCGTTTCTTCTTAAAATTTCTCCCCTCTGTTGTCGTAAAATATGAATAAACCCACTTCTAAGTTATATATTTCAAAAATTCTAGTTCAGCCTCTGAACAGAGGTCTGAGCTATATACAGGCAAAATATTATTCTAATAGAAGCATTTTTCGCAAAAGGAGAACATTTGGAAAAAAGATTATTCTAAGTTAATGTTTTGCCAAAATATTATATTTAAATAATTTTTTTTGTCAAAATGCTCTTAAAACAATTTTATGAATATATTCTAATCTAAGTGACACTAAATATCATGAAAATTATCCATTTATGCGCTTCTGAAAATCACGGTTCCGAACATAGTCGGATACCTTAAGTCAGTGCTTCTCAAACTTTCAATACTGGCGCCCCCCTTTTCGATCACAATTTTTATCGCGCCCCCCTTATACATTAATAATGTACTGAATGCAATAATAATGCACTTTGACGTTAAAGCTTCAATAGGCGATCTTAATTATAAACCATACAAATTAGTAACATAAGTATTAAATTTTGTATACTACTTTTAAGCAAAAAAAATATTAATTAATAGGATAATTATTATGTTATTTTTCCATTCTCTAATTTTTAAATTGAACATATTACAAAATGCGGTAGCTGCTTAGAAGACAAAATATAGATATCTGCTAAATATAGAAAAAGAACTCAGAGGGTCAATCTCTAATCATAAGCATTCCTTATAAAAACTTTGCTTTCCAAGACAAGCTCATAGAAGTCGTAATACTTATTAAATTTGTTCTTAATTTAGTTTTAATTAATTAGTTATAAAATATTCTGTGCAGCACTGATAAATTAAAAGTATACCGGCAGAAGTGCCCGCTCTTTGCACGAGTTCATTTATAAGAAAAAACATTATTGAGATATAATAGCTGAATTGTAAGGGGAGCAAAGCCAAGTGCTCGACAATGTTTACAAAAACGTAAAATGATTTTTTTAAAATGGTTGCTCAAATTATAGTTAGTTTTAAGCGAATTGTAATTTTAAGCCTCACGGAATTAGCATTTATAATTGATGTTAAACAGTAGCGCACACAGGAATTTTTCAAGGGGGGGTCCGGTGTCGAAAGTTCACCAATCTTGTATCAGGTTCCTTTTGATTTTGTCGATTTTGGGGAACAAAACACAGTTAAAATTAATTCTTGAATAAATAATTAGCATTAATTAATAAAATTAATCATTAATAACAAATACTTAAATTTTGCGTACTATATACTTATAATTATAATCAATCGGAAAAAAATCAAGGGTTTGGGAGGGGGGTTCGGACCTCTCCCCCTTGTGTGCGCCACTGATGTTAAATAATGATCAATAATATAAAATATCGATGAAGAATAATTGTATTATTTTTAATATTTAAAGCGAAAAGACTTCAACATGTTTTAACCCGGGAGTAGGCGCGCACTCGATACAGTCGAGCGGGGTTATTGAGTCACCCCAATCCTTTTTTTTATAATTATTTAATTGTACACGATAAAAATCATGATTCCAGTGAATAATTTAATTAAGAGAAAGTTTACTTACCTACTTTCAAGGACTTTTCAATTTTTCTTTGGTAACAAATAAACAGTTTTGCCAGAATTAACGATTTCGTAATCTGTGTGTCCCGCGCGACCACTTCCGGGTAAAAAGTATATTCATTATGATAATATGTGTGTTACTGTTAAAAAAATTGTGTGAAACGTTTTTTGTTATGCTTTATATGTTGAGAATACTTACAAAAATATGTCTTGGCCAAGTAATCCTTCATAGTGCTTGTGTGTGTGTGTGCTCTCCGTGGTTTTCCAAATATCATAAAACTCTTTTGCATGGAAAATGTAACAGAGAACACATAAGAGAGGGGTCATAACTAACTGTACCAATAACTTAGAAGGTCACACAGATTACAGCTATATAGTGCAGTATTTCAAAAATAATGACAGTGATGAATTTTTTATGTTCCTAAATTTTTTCGATTCTGGGTCTGAGATCTGTTTTTTCTCTGAAAGAGTAGTATGTTAGGTTCAAAAAGAAAGCGTAATAAAAAAATCTCTCATCATGGGATTACAGCAAATCAAATAAAAATATTTTTTATTTGGTTATAGGATCAAAGATAGCTAATTAGGTATTGAAGAAGTTTTTACTTTTGCTGACTTAATATCGCGCGCCTTTAAATTACGTATATCAGAGTAAAAGTGCATTTTTATTATGTCTGAAAGTATTTTGTTTTAATACATTCCAGTAAACTAATTATTTTTTAAATCTTTTATTTTCAATATGCTCGCGCCCCCCTCGTAAGGTCATCGCGCCCCCAGAGGGGCGCGCCCCACAGTTTGAGAAACACTGCCTTAAGTGGACAATAGACTGGCCAAACCTGTTGTTAGCGGCCCATATCTTTCGTTTACCAAGTGGCCTTGCTACACATGTGTTTAGAAAGGAGGGTCTGCGGTTGTGAAGAAGAGATGCGTGCGATTGTGTATTTTGCGTCGGGATGACATGACGATTTATGACTCATTTGACTTATAGTGACATATAGTATGTGGCCCAAAATAGGGCATGGGCCGGACTAGATCCTGCCTTGAAGAACCAATGGTGTTGGGGACAGTGTCTGAGGGAACCGAATGCGAAATTATTTTATTTTTTAATGAGGAATGGAAGAAATTTGGACGGGGCGTGAAAGAGACCTGTTCGAGAGGTTAAGAAAGAATTTTTTCCTACTTTTTTGATAATTCGAAGTTTTTTTATTGGTCCCTTCAACTTCGAATTATCGAGGGTCGACTGTATTTAGATTTTATTCCGATTTTGAAATTAGGTTTGAGAATAATTTGACCATGGCAACTACCACAGTAGGCCACCATGAATTCAGAGGGTTAAATTGAAAAACCAAAAGCAAAATAAATATCATATTACAAGAGGAAACCCAGTGGCTGAGTGGTTAGTGCATCGCGATTCTCCACCACAGGTCCTAGGTTCGAACCTGGGGCTGGGCAAGGTGGACTCAGCCTTTTATCCCTTCAGTTGGTCGATAAATGAGTACCAAGCTTGCTTGGGAACTTTAATTGGGGATTTCGCGTCAGACTGACTACCTGACCGGAACATCTGCTCATGCACTTCAGGGCGTAAGGTAGCGTATACTGAGTCGGGCACAGTAGAACTTGGTCCTCATGGGCTGTCGTGCCACTGAGTTAAGTTATTACAAGAGGACGATTCCAAGTAAAGTTCAGATACAGATGCTAGCCCTTTTGGCTTTAAAAAGACGTAACTGTTATTTCCCCCGAATTTTGGAGTATTGCAAGAAAGTCTTTAATTGCTTTTCTTAATGAGAAGGAGTTTCAGCGTGGTTGCCAATCTCCAAAATAAAAAAGAAGAAAGAAATAGATTGAACACTGCACTAAAACTGAAAAGATATAGGGTGGATCAGATTGACGCCAAATGTTGAAAAATTGTAATTGAAGTACCATATTCTTCCCTTCCATTATAAACATCTATTTGTTGATCAGTTATATTATGCATTAATTAACACATGCATTTAATTGACATATGTTTTTTAAGTTTCAAACACACTGTACTTCACTGCAGTTAGAAATTTAAATCTTAAAACAAGCACAGCTCTATACCAGCTGTCCAAAACACATTAGGTCAGTGCTTCTCAAACTTTCAATACTGGCGCCCCCCTTTTCAATCACAATTTTTATCGCGCCCCCCTTATACATAATAATTTACTGAATGCAATAATAATGCACTTTTACGATAAAGCAATAATATTTATTATAAACCGTACAAATTCATGACATAAGTATTAAATTTTGTATATGTTACTTTTAAGCAAAAAAAAGTTAAGTAATAGGTTAATTACTAAGTTATTTTTCCTTTCTCTGATTTTTAAATTGGAACATATTACAAAATGCGGTGGTTGCTTAGAAGACAAAATATAGATATCAGCTAAATATAGAAAATGTACTCAGAGGGTCAATTTCTTATCTTAAAACTCCTTTCAAAAACTTTGCTCTGTAAGACAAGCCCATGGAAGTAGCTAATAATTATTAAACTTGTTCTTAATTTAGTATTAATTAATTAGTCATAAAATACTCTGTGCACCACTCATACATTAAAAGCAGTGTTTCTCAAACTTTCAATACTGGTGACCCAATTTTCAATCATAATTTTTGTCTCGCCCCCCCTGTACAACAATAATGTATTTACTGCAATAAAAATGCACTTTGAGAGAGAGACGCTAAAGTTACAATACGATCTTAATTATAAACCGTACAAATTAATACGATAAGTATATTAAATTTTGTGTATATGTAACTTTTAAGTAATGTATATTTTAAGAAAGTTACTTAAAATATATATTACTTAGAATTATGTTATTTTTCTTTCTCTAATTTTTAAATTGGAACAGATCGCGAAATGATGTATTTAATTAAAGATTTATTTCCTTCAGCATTCATTTCTCAAAGTACAAATGTCATTAGAACAATAGTCTAGTCAATGTCGCTCTCTATCATATCCATCACATCTGGCATTATAGGGTACGTTTGCGTGAGTCTGGGCAACCTATCGGACGTCTGCACAAAACATGTAAAAATGCTTTTCCTCGTACAATTCCAGTCAGTTTTGGTCGACTCGATACACCTATAGCTACCGAATCTAGCTTGAATGTACATTTTTTTAAATTTCCACGTTAATTGTAATTCACGGTAATTAAGTATTTACGGCAGTAGATTAAAACAATATCATACATACATTTTTAAGTCGTAAGCAAACATTCGACCATAATAAAGAATCAACAAGTACACAGACGAACGAGCATGGTTCCGAAAATTAAATCAAAGCGATCTTCTCAAAAATACTTAAATTTTGGATTTACCACTGCTGAAGTAAATGATGGAAAAAAAGCCCCAGCTCGATATGTGTTAAAACTTACAAATCTGTAGAACAAAATGTGAAAGTTGTTTTTAAAACATGTAAAATCATTTAGCTATGTTGGCAAAGAATTTTAAAAAGTATTCTCTGGATGAGGACAGCTTGGTAGCAAGTTACGAGTGGATTAGGGATTTATTTCAAGATACTCCAGAAGGGCTCTCAACTTCCGAAGAAGAAATCTTCATAGATTTCCCATCCAGTGAAAAATTAAAAGGCAATTTTGTAATAAATCGCTCTTTGAATTTGGGTAGAGGTGGATGAGGAATTATCTGTAGTGAAAACAAAAGCACTTCGTATACTATTACCATTTTCAACATCCTACCTTTTTCAAACCGGATTTTCTGCAGTGGATGCCTTGAAGACAAAATACAGATCTCAGCTAAATATAGAAAAATAACTCTTTAAGTGTCAATTTCTGATATTAAACCTTCCTTTGAAAAACTTTCCTCTACAAGACAAGCCCGTAGAAGTCCCTAATAATTATTAAACTTGTTCTTAATTTAGTAATAAGATTGATTGATTGAATATTAACGTCGCACTGTTCAGCTGGACGAGGGCTTTTGACGACGGACCACGTAATTTTGAACCATGGTCAAGTGACGTGGATGACACCTGAGCTGGCACCCCTCTCTCCTAACTACCACACCACACCAACGGGAAAACGTTTCAACTCTCAACAGATTTAACGTGCATCGCTGCCCTACACGGCGGGTCTTTAGTGGTACAGGGCTAGAACTCGTGACAAGGCAAGCCACGATCCGATACCTATAACACTCGGCTACCGCGGCCAAATTCAGTAATAATAAATTATTTATAAAATACCTTCTTCAGTACTGATACATCAAACGTATACTGGCTGAAACACCGACTCTTCGCACGAGTTCATTTTTAAAAAAATAAAACATTATTCTTGATATAATAGCTGAACTGTAAGGAGAGTAAAACTGGGTGCACGACATTGTATACAAAAATGTAAAATGATTTTTTTTTAGATAAATGCTATAATTGTAAATAACTGTTTAAAAGAACTGTAATTTTAAACCTCACACAATTAGCATTTAGAATTAATGTTAAATTATGAAAAAGAATATAAAATTCCGATGAAGAATAATTGTTACTTTTTAACATTTAAAGCGAGAAGACTTCAAAATGTTTTAACCCGGGAGCAGGCGCGTACTCGATACTAACATTAATGGTAGTGCGGGGGACTCGGTCACCCCAATCATTTGTTTAGAATTATTTTTACTGTACACGATACAAATCGGAATTCTAGTGAATATTTTAATTTATAGAAAGTATACTTACCTTCTTTCAAGGACTATTCAATTCTTTGATGATTTGAGAAAAATCCAGTAAAACTGAACTAAAATGATTCAGAAGTACAAGACCATAATAAAGGACGCAAATCAGACACTTTTCAATTATCCTACAGAAATGTTAAACCAGTCAATTCTTTTCCAAATATCGCAAAACTCAATTATTTACAATTTCCCTAAGCGAAAAGCAAACGCATAAAAGATGGGAGGGAACTAATATTGATAATAACCATACCATATGATTGAAGGTCAATCAAATGATTAGCAAACGTACTATGCAGCCTGGCTGAAAAGTGAATCATGACTTCCTTTTTCTTTTTCTACATCTAATGTACAGTGTATTTCAATAATAATTACAGTGGTGAATTGTTTATCTTCTTAGAATTTTTCTCAGGGTCTTGGTTTCGTTTTTTCTTTTAACGAGTAATATTTTATGTTAAAACGTAATAAAAAAATCTCTCATTGAGAAAATACAGCAAATAAAACAAAATGTTTTTTTTCTTTAATTTGGTTTTGGGATCACAAAGATAGCTATTTGATGACGGACAAAAGCCACATAATAAACATAAATTATGTCAGTGTTGTTGTGTGTATTTTTTTTTATTATGGAAGAAAGCATTTTGTTTTACTTCTCTTTCCGGTTATTTTTTTTTAAAAAAAATCTTTCAATTTCCGATACACTCGCGCCCCCCTTGTCGGGTCATCGCGCCCCCCCAGGGGGGCGCGCCCCACACTTTGAGAAACACTGCATTAGGTTGATAAATTTGTGAGAACCCCCCTCAGTTCCACCCTGGATACTAAGATTAACTCGAGGCAAAGAATGAATGACCAGACGCCATTTGTATAATAATAAATTATATTTATTCACTTAGCTCAAATATCAAACTTCTAATGACAAATACTTAACTAGATGTCTACGTCAAAAAAAAAGGGATTTACCTTCACTATTAAATTAAATTACGAAATATGGAATTAATCAATTACTAAGCTCACTATCGAAAAGGTTTACCGGGATAGGAGGTCTGAGAAATGCACGCAACTTGAACTATTAGCTTTCATTAAAATTGAACTAATTTTATTAAGATATCCGTACACACACACACACCTTCAAAACGTCATTTTCGTCAAATTTTTCGATTTTTTAATTTAAATGTTATTTGAAAATATGAACTTTTTTCTTTAAAATGGTGTTTAAATTTTGTTTCTATCTTATTTAGAACTTAAGTTATGGGGATTTGAGTTTCATTTGATAGCACCTTTTTGAACCCGGAAGTCTGCATTGCGAAGTAGAAAAAATGTTTGTTGACATTTTTATTTTTCAAAGTATCGTTTAAATATGCAATAGTAAGAAATTTAAACTTTTTAAAATATGAATTTGAGTTTTCAGAATTATCAAGAATATAATTGGCAACAGGTTTTTATTTATATTTTTATCTAGAATCTGGCAAGAAAATAAAGTGCTTTACTGTTTGTTTACATTTGCTTATGATTGCGTAGCTCTTTATAAGCTTTTGTTTAATCCTTTTTTTATAGCAGAAAATATTAATTTTTGTCATTTAAAATGGGTAATGCTAAACGTAGAGTTAGTGCAAAGAGAAAACGCCAATTTCGAGGTAATGGATCTACCATTAAACATTCAAAAAATAGCAGCGCAACATCTACCAACGCCAGTTCTTCAAAAATTAAAATACCTGCTGCCTTTGATGAAGAAATAGCAGAATATCAACGTAAACCACTTACTGGTAACAGAATAATTGATATGGAAGTCATTTTAAATTTGTTTTTACAACTTTGCTGCCCAAGATGTTTCGAAGAAGGTATCCTGGGTAAAATCCTAGGAGGACCCACTGCTGTTTTTGGCGCCAAAAATTTTTCGCCAAAAATCGCCAAATTGAAGGTTTTCAAAAAGGCGTCAATGACGAAAAACTCTTGGGAAGCGCATGCGTCAGCGGAGGGGGGATGAAATGGGCGTTTCGCAAAGATGAAATCGAATAAATACATTAAATTAATCATTATATAAAGAAAAAAATGGAGAAAGCAATGAAATTCATTTAAAAAAAGTATTCTAAAACCAGTGTGTACAACATGATTTACATTTTTAAAAAAGGACGAAAGGGGCGTTTCGCAAAGATAAAATCGAAGAAATACATGAAATCAATTTTAAAAAATGTTAAAAAGCACTTACCTTACGCTTGCATTTCGTCATGATCTGTTGGTGGATAATGGATGCAAATTTATGAAAATTCTCATTCACCAACTTGTGATCGTAAGATCGCCGCCACATGTCTTATTAACTTTGTCATATTCTTATTAACTTTCAAGTCATTCACCACGAACGCATTCATGCTCTTGCCAAACCAATATCTCGTCAAACGCAAGATAATAGTTATAGCAAGTTTGCTTTCGCTAAACCAAGTGCCCTTTCTCAAAACACGTTGTGGCGATTATCTTTCGACTGGTTGCGGCAACGCCATTCGTAGCCGTCAACCGTTCCCTTTCGCTTTTGCAAACGCATATTTTTACACCTCGAACATTCATAACGAGAAGCAATTAAATTAGCTTTCATACACCATTCTAACGTCTCTTTTCTTCCCTATGTGCCCAGGAGCACAAAGAAACTTATCGTAGCCTCACTTTAAATTAATTTCCTTTCACACGCCATTCTTAACAACCTCAGCGAAGTCAAATGTCAAAATGACGTTTTTTCGGAAAAGGCGAAAAATGTTGCACTTTTTAGGGTTGCCATTTTTCGGTGATTTGAAAATCCAAATTTTTTGATGAAATGGAAAGGTTACCATATTGTAACCTTTATCGCTCAAAATTTGGCGATAAAAAAATTTGGTGACCAAAAGTGGGTCCTCCTAGGATTTAACCGGTATCCTGCTTTCTGAGGATTCCACATATAGTTTGTGCTCAAATTTTGTTATCAGGTGTAAACATTGTGACTTTTACTCAGGGTTTTCTAGTTCAAAGAAAACTTTAAACTGTCCTGAAGTAAATACAAGATTTGTGTATGGTATGAGACAAATTGGGAAAGGTTTTTCTGCTGGGTTTAAATTATGTGGTACGTTAAATTTACCCAGGCTCAGTAAAACTGCGTATACTAATCATGAGAGAATAAACTCATGTCCGTGATTTCAGAAGTTAGTGAACTATCAATGCAAAAAGCAGCTTCTGAACTGTTAGTGCTACATCCTACTAAAAATAAAATTGTTCAATGTGGCATTTCACTTGATGGAACGTGGCAGCATAGAGGTTACTCTTCCATAAATGGGTGTGTCGCAGCTTTGTCAGTTGACTCTGGTAAAGTAGTAGACTTTGAAATATATACATTGAAATATATAATGTCGTCATATTGTCCCACCAGCAGAAATATTTCTAAAATGCCTAGAAGCATTGAGTCGAAAACTTTTGCAGCAGATCACGTGTGCCATAGCAATTTTCAAGGTTCTGCGTTAAAAATGGAAGCTGTTGGTGCTACGAGAATCTTCCAACGTTCTATTGTCAAACGAGGCCTTAAATATGCACATTATTATGGTGGTGGGGACTCTAAGGGCTTTATCAGTGTCAAAGATACGTAAGTGTCAAAGAAAGGATAGCGTCACAAAATATGAATGCATTGGTCATGTTCAAAAGAGTGTAGGTGCGAGATTGCGCAAACTAAAGTCTAAAAATAAAAATCTGTCTGGTAAAGGCAAACTCACCGACTCTTTTATTGGCCGATTGCAAAACTATTATGGGATTGCTGTTCGTAGCAATGTTGGAAACCTCTCCGGTCTTCAGCAAAATGTTATTGCGGCTTTGTTTCATTGCTCATCAAGTGTCGAGAAACCAATGCATGGGCAGTGTCCCATCGGAAAAGATAGTTGGTGCTACTACCAGCGAGCACTGTCTTGTGGCAAAAAGCCAAAAGAAAAATATAAAGGCTTATCAAATGAAGTACTAAACATGATTAAGCCTACATATTTAGAGTTGTGCACCAAAGAACTGCTTACTAAATGCCTGCTTGGCAAAATACAAAATTCAAACGAGTGTTTAAATGGCGTTATATGGCAGAGAGTACCCAAGGAAGTTTTCGTGTGCCTCAAAACTTTAAAATCTGGTGCATTGGATGCTGTGATCCAATTTAATGATGGATACAAGGGTTGTGTTGAAATTTTTAAAAAACTTAATATAACTCCTGGTTATTTTACTTTAAAATCATACAAACATCTTGACATCAATAGAATTAACGACGCAGAACGACATTCAACACCAAATGTAAAGCAGCGTAGACAAATTTTAAGAGCTACAAGGGGAAAAAAATCAATGTTTTAGAGAGTAAAGAAGGTGTTATTGGTTCACTCCTAGGAGAGTCCACACCCTTGGCGCGAATTACTTTGGTTGGCGATAATTGTGCCATCTTCGTAACCCTACTTTTTTAAACACTGCATGTGGCAACCCTAACTATTTCTAGCATTTTCGTATATTGTGGGCGCGCATTTCAAATTTCCTTTTGTTGTTGGTCTCCGGGCTGGTTGCGTGTGTGAGGGAATCTACTTTAGAATTTTTTACTTTGTTGAATGCGAAAGGTAAGAAAGAATTGCTTGAATGGTGTATGAAGGAAGGATTGATTGCTTCGAGTTATGAATGTCCTAAATGTAATGATCAGCATGATGTAACATGGTCGGCAATAAAACGCTTTCTTCAAAATTGTGCCAGCCACGCCGAATGTATGTTCGACCATTACCTCGCAGAATAAATATGGCGGCACTCACACGATGATTCGCTTAGCGATGAGATCTTTAAAGCTTTTTAAAATCTGTTGTTACGCTGTACCCTCCACTTGGAAAAGATCAGCAGTAAGAATGTAAGTGCTGTTTTTATATTTTTTTTTTATCTTAAATGTTTAATTTCTGTATTGTTTACATATATTTTCATTACGCATCCACCTTATCTCGCTATATTCCTTTGCCGCCATTGTCGGCTTCGCTTGGCGCCATCTTGTTCTGGCTTGGCGCTTTTTTCGGTTTGTCGCCAAGGGTGGGGGCTCTGCTAGGATTTTACTGGTGTGGTTTATATATCAGGAACATTTTAAGTATATCAAATTGTGTTTAATATTAAAATTTGCAGTTGAAAGTTTATTTCTGATTTATCTCAAAATGAATTTGTTTAACGTATTGACATCTGACGACGTAAATATCAGAAAAATTTGTGAACCAAATTAGTTCAAATTTTAGAAATATATTTGTTTTATATAGATTTAAAGAACCCCTACTACTTTCAGAATTATATAGTTGATATGTTTTTAGTAACTAAGGTATATATCATGCTCGTAATAATTTTTTAATGATTTTTCAATGTTCTTTTACTCGAAACTTGATAAAAATTGTAATAAATTGATTATCATCAGGGAAATAGTACCAGCTCTAAAAAATGTTATAATGATAATCAAATTTACAGAAAAGGGATGTTTTTGTTTATATACATTTGAGTTATGTGCGTTATTCTAATAATCAATTTAATTACTATTTACACTATGATTTACTCCCTAAAATTTTTTTATATACTACAAGTAACATATTAAATGTATTTTTCATAGTTTTAAGTTATATTTCATCAGTAAAAAATATTTTAATAGCAAATATTACAGTTTTTAAAAATATTTTCTTCGAAGGTGTACAGATACCTTAAACTAACGCTTATGGTAAACGGTACTAAGCTAGAATATATCACCTGGTTGTACTTATGATCTCTCCATATAGATTAAAACTCTCCTAAGATTCCTTCACTGAATAATAACAGCAATACTCCAAAATCTTAATCCAATTGAATCCTATAAATCTCGTCACTACTGCTGCTGGCTCAATAGTCATCTTCTCTACTAACTTACAACGCTCTCCTTAAATACCTTATCTACTTTACATATCCCATTTTCTTTTTTTAGAGATGATTGGAAATATACGCGAATTTTTTTACAATCCCCAAAGACGCCTAAGACTATTAGTGGAAAGGTGCCGTAAAGATTCGTCACAAATTTGCAAAAATTCAATAATAGGTACGCGGGAGTTTACCAGAAACCGAAAAACATGGCAAGGGGGGGTAAAATCCTAGTCTGGCACACTGCTGTTTTTGGCGCCATTTTTTTTTTGCCAAATGGCGCCAAAAACCCATGTTTCAAAAAGTGATGTCATGGAAGAAAACGAAGAAAAATCGGGGGCTGACGGTCTTAGCTGGTGATCAAAACCCTAAGAAAACAGGGTTTCCGTAATGGCGTCAGGGCCGGAAACGAAGGAAAAGGGTGGGGGGGGTGATGGTCTCAGCACCTGTTTAAAAATCCTAAAAAACGGGGTTTCCATAATGGCGTCAGGGACGCTGAAAACACATGTATTTACACAAAAAATAAAATAAAGAAAAGGGCAAAAAAGAGCATTTCTACGAGATAAAGGCAGTAAAATAAAGGAAAAACAGCATTTTAAAATACTCTTGCCAAACCAATACCTGGTTAATCGCAAGATCATACAAATACTCAATCTACTATCACTAAACCACGTACCTTTTCTTACACTCTGGCAAGCAAAGTGACTGTACTCGACAACGCCATTCAAAACCATCAATCGTTTCCTTTCGTTCAACCAAACGCATATCCTTTTTACACTTCGGAGACTCATATCTGGAGGGAATTAATTCTTCTTTCATAACCCAATCTAAAACAGCCTTATTCCCTTGTTTTCCAAGCAAAACAAAAACTCCTGTGGTTGCCTCGCTTTCAAGCAATTTTTTTTCGCAAGCCATTCTAACAACCGGTGCAAAATCAAGCCAAAAATCGGAATACGTGGGGAAGAAAGTATGAGCAGGGGTGAACTCGACGTGTTACAGCAGGGTCAAGGGCGAAAATGGACGATGTCCACTATTCACCCGATTTTTTTTGCTTGACCGGTTTAGGGTTGCCATATTTTAGTCACCGGACCGGGCAATTCGGAAGGGTTGCTATATTGTAAACTTTATCGCCAAAAATTTTGTCGACAAGCAGTGTGCTTGGCTAGGATCCACCCGGCAAGGGGTCTATGAGACAAAAAGTTGGGGACCCTTTGGTCTAAAGAAAGCAAATAACCCTAAATTATACCAAAAAGAACCGGTTTAATAAACAAAATTAAGCTCAAAACGCTAACTTTACCCAAAATGCTTTTGCTGCCTTTCAGTCCAGCAGCGCCTGATGGAGGGTTAGAAGTTGAGGAACTACGAGTGGTGTTGGTTATGAAGGTACAAGGCATTCATCGAAACAAAACTTCGTTTTTTGTATTTCATTTATCTTTTACTCACTTCCATTATTTGTCAGATACATATCTACTTCTTACAACGATAGATGTTTGCTAACCTTTATTTTCCCTTATCAATTTAGTTGAAATTTTTTTTTATTTCCTAAATCTTTATCCATTTTCATAACTTTCTACCTTTTTTTAAAATCTTTTGCCTATATTTATTTACTTACCTTTTATATACACTGCTGGACAATTGCTAAGGACAGATCACAAATTGCTATGTAGCATAACATTAAGCGAAACATGAGGCCTAGTAGGATAAAATATAGTTGCCACACTGTTCAGACATTAGAATAAAGAATATTTATTGTTCTGGAAAGTACAAAAGCTGTGAAACATCTGAAAGAAAAAAAAATGTTCATTTGATCTGCGTACGGAGAAATGGAACAATGCATCTAAAAGTCAGCAGGCACCTTAAAGAAAGGTATCAGTACGGGATATGTCCACCGTGGAGTGTGATGCAACATTCCACACATCGTACCATACTTTGCACAACATTATCCAGCAGCTGTTGAGGCAATTTATCCCATTCCTCTGTGAGTGCACGGATGAGGGTGTTCTTGTTTGTCGGAGGATAGTTTCGACCAGCAACTTGCCTCCCCAAAGCCTCCCACACATTTTCAATGGGGTTTAGATCTGGAGAACGCGCTGCCCATACGAGACGTTGAATACCCTCGCTGTCTAGACAATCCTGAACAGCGAGTGTTCGATGACATTTTGCGTTGTCGTCCATAAAAACAAATTTATCACCGACAGCACCACGGAAAAGACAAACATGAGGAAGTAGAACTTCATCAATGTATCGTTGGCCCGTCATAGTCTCATTCGCAACCACATGTAGGCGCGTGCGGCCATTGATCATGATGCCGGCCCACACCATGATACTGTATGTCGGATATCGGTCCTTTTCCTGGATATTTTCTGGACGATAAGCAATACCATCTCGCGCCAGATCAGTTGGCGTCTACAATCCGATGACAGACTGAACCTACTCTCAGATGAGAGTAGTACGCATGCCCAATACTATTCAGTCCAATTGTGATGCTCACGACACCATTGCAAACGGGCAGTACGGTGCTGTCTGGTCAATGGGACACTCACAACAGGTCTGCGTGCGTATAGTCCTCCTCCCCTCAAACGTCTGGCAACAGTTTTTTGGGAGATCTGCTTTCCTGAGGCAGCAAGAAACTGATTTGCCACCTGCTGAGCTGTGGTTCGCCTGTTCCTTTTGCTGATAGGACGATATATCTGTCTTCTGCAGGCGTCGTACTTCTAACACCCCGTGCCGTCTACTACACATTCCAGTAGTTTTAAATGACTTCCACAGCCGTGAAACAACGCTGTGAGCGATGTCGAACTACCTGGCAACATCTGTTATTTTTCGCCCTTCTTCGATCTTTCCAATAATTCGGCCACGCATAAAATCATCTATGTGATTTCGGGAAGACATGCCAAAAATTTTAGGTTCGTCTATTAAATCTTTCCCGTAAAACTTTGACTTGAAACAACAACTGTCCACAAGCGTCAAAACCTTTAAAGCTCTTATGAACGCTATCACGTGATGAACAGACGTGGGAAAAAATTTGCATACTCATACTTCTTCTTACTAATATCCCGCACTTATTCTAATTTTCCACATTTTGCTTCCTTTCATTTTGTGGTTGCTATGGATGATAGTGTTATCCGTCCTTAGCAATTGTCCAGCAGTGTATGTAGGATATTTAATAAGTAATAAGACTAATTTTACTGCTGTGGAACCACTCATCGGAATATTAACTTCTGTGGCATAAGGAAAGTTTGTTGTCTGTATTAACAAAATCTACAGGTAGATGGCGTGTACAGACTCATGTTCTTGAGTATCAAACTGAAGCGTGTTTGCGTGCGATTACGAGACGCGGCCAGTTGTCGAAATGGAAGCAAAAATCTACAAAAATCAGCATCAGAAACCTTTGATATGAAACGATATGATTAAAGACTGGAGCAAGAAGGCGGTAGTATCTTAAAATGCTTCATGACAGAAGACGAAGCTTGGTTGTATCACTATGCTCTAACCATAAAACAACAACGCAGTGAATGAAAACATCCATCTTCACCTACTCCCAAGAAAGCAAAAACTGTGAAATCGGCTGGTAAAGTTATGACCATATTTTTTTTGATTCTGAAGGGATTTTGTATCACCACGCTTTCAAACCTGGTATTACCGTAAACGGCTCGTACTACGCGAATGTCCTGCGAACAATCGTACAGCACGTTAAGGGGTCACATACCTTTTAAAAAGTTGAAAATGGTTAAAAATAGTGAGCTCTTTAAAGCTCTATAAACTTTTTTATTATTGTTTCCTGGAATGTAAATTTTGGAGGAATAAACAAATAGATATTACTTTACTTAAAACATAACCAACAAACACACTGCTAATTAGGATAAATTTTTAATTAGATAATTACAAAAAGAAATTTTTGTTTTCTTTTCGCAAGTGATATGCATTACGCGCAGCTTTATAAAAAAAGTTACGAATATTTTTTGATGAAATTTTTGCTCAGTGTTGGAAATTGTGTTATCTTTAAAATGACGAAGCATGAAACACTGATTTAAAATTTTTAGTAAACTATAACAATTTAAAATTTAACTATAAAATTTTTAAAAATGTTTTGCTATTTTATATTTGTAATTTTAAATTTTTTTATTAAAAATTCAAACTGGTTCGTTATTTTAAGTACAGATATGATCAGAATCTACAGTAAAAATTTTATCATTTTCCATGGCACGGTTTTGAAAATATCATGCGCGTAATGAGTAAAAATGACGTTTGAGAAAATTGACATCAAACGTAAAATTTACCACAGTTTTATATATATATTATTCTGGTTACTCAAACAACAACTAAATTTAAATTAAAACTAATGTGAAGTTTTTTTAGTCAATAAACTTCAATTTATTAAAATTATTATAACTAAAAACATATATTATACCAATGCAGTACAAGCATCGAAACAATATCAAAAGCTACAAAATAATCAAAATGCAACAAAGTGATTCATTTCTCCAAAATAAAGTTAAAAATTTATAAATATTACTTAAAAACAATCAATACCTTAATTAACAACTACTTATTATAAATATTAAACAATTTGTGATATGAATGCAGTGTATTACTATGATTCTAAAATGCTAAAATTCGCCACATGCATATGATGTTCCCTCTTTTTCAGTTAATTTCTTACAAGTAGTTTTAAATTGCATTCTTTTAGCCTGTCGTACTTCTTTTGTGCGGAGATTAAAATGTACTTCTGCAGTCTGAATTCTTTTTATATCTACAAGTGTAACAAATTTATGTGCAAATTGACCAACAGTCAGACCAAGCGATTGCATAATTTTTAGTCTGCCTTGATTGCCACCATTAAAAATGACAATTGCCTCATTTGTAGATATATCAACAATCTTTCTACCACAACCTAAAGTTTTTGGGCATAATTTCCATATTAATGAGTATTCATTATTATTTGATTCCATATTAATGAGTATTTCATTATTATTTTGGGTTTTACCCCCTAGACATTTTTGTAGAAGTTTAGGTTGTGATAGATCATTAAACACAGGTTTTATGGCATCCATTACTGCCACTGGCAATTTGTTACTGTGTCTAAAAGTTTCCACACTGCCCTCTACTGCTTGATTTTGATATTTACACCAAGAATTAGGACCTACGGGACAAAAACTGTGCAATGGTTCTTCGTCGCTTGAACGTATATGGAAATATACAGCCCAAACAGCTTTTCGCATATCTGACAGGCATGTTTTATTTTGTCGGATTGCATTTCCATAGTACGTTGTAATTAAGTCGATCATTCTGTCGGTCAACCTTCCCTTTCCCCCAATCGACTTCCCATCACTGAGTTTGGAGCTCATTTGTTTTAATTTTCGTAAACGAGTTCCCATTCTTTTTTGAACATGTCCAACACATTCAATTTTTGAAACTGTGATAACTTCTCCATACGGATTGGATGCAGTAATAGATGAGAATGTTTTGGAATCGCCATCCCCGATGTAAGATGTATATCTCACAGAACGATGACTTAATGAACGCTGAAATATACGAACCATTCCCACAGTCTCCATCATGCCAGCTGAACCATTGTGGTTCTTCAAACATTCTTTAACGTGAAGAATTTTCCACTTTTTGTAAGCAGGTGACCCCTTTCTTCGTTTCCAAGAATCACATCCTTTACAGAAAGAAGACATCACTTCCGCATCAATACACTTTCCTGTTTTGTCTCCTATAACAGCACACACACCAACACGAGAAGAATAGCCACGGGTTTTCCATGTTCCATCTCCACTAATTATTATATCGGAAGAATTTGTCAAAGTTACCTCTTCCAAAGCTGCACTTTGCATTGAAGCTTCTGCGACTTCTTTACTACACAATTGTAGTTTGTTTATAATGTTATTATAGGATTTTTCAGCAACTGGAGGAGGAAAGTCCATGACACCACAGAAAGTTGTCATTGCTGCATGAGCCTGTCCAATTGTCCTCATTGCGTATACAAAACGTCTGTTTATTTCTGGAATATTTTTTCTTTTACCCAGCATTTTTGAATTTCTAAACGAACACAAGTCTTTACAGTTCTTGCATTTAATCGAAAAAACACTAGACAAACCTCTAACACAATTTTCTGAAAGTTTAATATCACCACCACATTTTTTGCAAGAAGCAAAGTTTTGAATGTTTGTAAACATGATAGTTTTATCAAACACTCTATAGCCATCAAAACAGTCATCATGTGCAATAAAAGATGAATGAACATCTTGCAGCCGAATCTTTTTTCCAGATGCACTGTTGTTTAGTGATTCATCCACACTGTGTACAGCTTTGCATCTCGTATGCATATTACCAGTAAACTTCCTTTTTTTAGGACGTTTACCAGATGGTCTTTTAGCAGATTCAGTCGAATTCATCCTTCACAAGTTTATACCAAAAATAATACTTTTCCTAAAACTTATCTTAGAATAAGATACGGTATGAAAATCAAAAACGAGCGAGTATAAATTCAAGATTCACTTTATCAAAACAAAGTAGAAGTAGAAGTTTATAAAGTTAGTAGAAGTTGTAGTTAATACACTCTGTCGCAAAAAAATATATGCACCCAGAAGAAATCAAACTACAATCACGAAACTCGGCAAGAATGTAGTCTGGTAAGAGATATGCAAATGATTAAAATTTCGAAGCCAATGAGACAAGGCTAAGGGTGCTATGCGCATATTAGTTGCGCAACTGGGAGAGTTTAAAAGCATGAGTACGAGCGCCGTACGGCTATCCAAACGAATCTGATGACTTTGATAGACGATATTGAGACTTAGGATGCCTCTAAGACGTAACCGGCGGCAGTACGAGCAGCTGACGGACTTTGATAGGGGCCGTATAATAGGCCTCAGAGAAGCAGGTTGGTCGAATAGACGTATCGGCCGCCACCTCGGTCGGAGCGATATGGTAGTTGCTCGGTGTTGGCAACAGTGGATCACAGAAGGTAGAGTGTACCGTCGCGGAGGGTCAGGACGTCCCAGGAACACAAATGATCGCGAGGATCGTGCAATCAGAAGAGTGGCCACTTCGGCACCAACAACGTCGCTAGCATCGATTCAACGCCACTTACCTCCTTCCAGACATCCAGTGCCATCAAGAGAAACCATAAGGAGACGACTGACCGAAGTTGGCTTGAGGAGCCGACGTCCGCTAAGACGCTTACCACTGACCCCACATCATAGGCAGTGTCGACTGGATTTTTGCCGACCTCGGGCAACTTGGAGTGTGACAGACTGGAGACGTGTCATCTTCAGTGATGAATCCCGATTCAGTCTCAGTGCTGATTACCACCGCACACGTGTCTGGAGGAGCACCGGCCAGCGGTCCGATCCGGCATTTATTGTCGAGCGGCATACAGCAATTTCACAAGGTGTGACAGTGTGGGGAGCAATTTCTTGGGACACACGATCATCTTTAGTGGTCCTTCAAGGCACTTTGACAGCTCGCAGATACGTGGACGATATTTCAACGCCGATTGTGCTACCCATGCTATCAAGTCACCCAGGTGCCATTTATCAACAGGATAATGCTCGTCCACATACTGCGCGACTCTCCCAACAATGTCTTCAAGGATATGACGTCCTACCAGGTCACCAGATCTTTCGCCAATAGAGAATGTCTGGGATGCGCTGGGAAGGCAACTGCAGCCGTCCCGAGATACAGGAGAATTAACTGCGCAGATGCAAATAAATGGCAGGATCTTCCACAGGGGGTCATAAGTGATCTAATTGAATCGATGCCACGCCGAATTTCGGCTTGTATAGCTGCCAGAGGTGGCTTTACTACTTACTGATTTTTAACCTTTTGCAAGCTGTAACTGCTTAATAAAATGATATTTTGTTCTGAATTTTTAATCATTTGTTTATTTTCATATACACTACATGCATACCAAATTTCGTGAATGTAGCTCAATTTCTTCTGGGTGCATATATTTTTTTGCGACAGAGTGTATATTCAGAACAACAATAATAATATTTGAGGCTTAGATTCAAGCATTTGATAATAATTAGAATGAAAATATTAGAAACAGAGAAACGCAGCTGTCACCAGCGACATGACAGCTGTCACCCTGGAGCCAAAATGTAAACAATATGTAAATCGCCTTTTCTACTCTTTTTATTTTCTTAATAACGTCCATTCTATCCATTCTAATATCTGCATGCGGTTTCTCAGAAAGGTTTACTCTATAAAATAAAATAATAATAAAAAAATCGATTTTCAGGAAATTTTAAAAGGTATATGACCCCTTAAAAGGAAATGTCCATTGCTCTGAAATGGCTTCCTATTGTACCATGACAATGCCCGATCACATATTGTACGTACTGGATGTTTCGCAGCAGAACAACGAAGAGATTTTACCACGCCCTTCATACAGTCCTGATCTTACACCATGCAATTTCTGGCTGCTCCTCAACTTAAAAAGCCATTACAAGGCAAATGTTTTGCAAGCAATAAAGTATGTGTAACGGCTGCGGTGGCGGTTTTGATGAAGCTCTCACAAAACGGACTTTTACACGTTATTAATAAAGTGAAAGGAATGTTGGGATAAACGCATTACGTGCCGCGGAAATACCATGTAAATGATGACGATTAAAGGTATTCTATTTTTTGTATAATTTTAGTCTTATTACTTACTGATCAGCCCTCGTACTATCCTTTTTCTTAAAACATGAATTGAATGTGGGCCAGGGCAGCCGAACAGGCAACATTGTGGACTTGTGGCCGGTGTCTTCGAGTCATGGGGCTATTGGAAAACTACCGCGTAGGGGGCTAATAGGCCTTAAATCGCTCACTCTCATTGGTATAGTGTAGAAGATCGGATAATAGATAGTTAGCGCAACTGTCACTGAATAATGGTTCAAATTCACGTAGTCCATTATCAATTGCCTTTGTATAGCTTAAAATTCTAATTTAGTAAGCAGTCGATTGAAAGTATAAGCAATAAAGTATTCAAAATATTTCCGCAATTTTTTCAAGTGTATTAAAAAAATTCCTTTCTAATTACAATTCATTTGTTTGATATTTGGCAATAAGATAACCTTACTTTCTAAATAAATGCAGCTAAAGTATTAATTGTGGTTTACTAATGTTATTACACGTGAAAATGAGGACTATAGAAAAATAGTTTGATTCCTTTAATTTAAATTAAAATGAACGTAAACCTCCATTCTCATAACCTACAATTTTTCAGAGATCATCTGTACGTCCCTCTCGTCTCATTAATTAGGAAATGTACTATTGAATCAATTGACATTAAAAAGGGACAAAAGAAATTGCGTTTTAAAAATCTGGCAGCGGTGGGATTCCAACCCATGCCTAAGATAAAAATAGTGCCTGAAACCAGCGCCTTAGACCACTTGACCACGCTACCTCCCTCTCATCGCATTGATTAGAAAATGTACTATCGGATCAATTGACATTTAAATGGGATAAAAGAAATTGCGATAAAAATACCTGGCAGCGGTGGGATTCGAACCCACGCCTACGATGAACTGGTGCCTTAGACCACTTGGCTCAACTACCTCCCTATCGTCTTATTGATTAGGAAATGTAATATCGGAAGGGTCACAAGAAATATCATTTTAAAAACCTGGCAGGGCTGCGATTCGAACTCACGCCTATGATGAGACTGGTGCCTAAAACCAGCGCCTTAGACCACTCGGCCACGCTACCTCACTAATGTCGCATTAAATATGAAATTTACTATCGGATCAATTTACAATTAAAAGGGACAAAAGGAATTGCGTTTTAAAAATCTGGCAGCGGGGTGGGATTCGAAAACAAGCCTACAAAGAGGCTGGTGTCTAAAACAAGCGCCTAACACAAATCGGCCACGATATCTCCCTTTTGTTTCAATGATTAAGAAAGTTACTATCGGATCAATTGACATTTGGAAATCACAAAAGAAATTGCATTAAAAAAACCAGTGGGATTCGAATACACGCATACGATAAAACTGGTGCCTGAAAACAGCGTCTTAGACCACTTGACCACGCTACCTCCCTCTCGTCTTATTGATTAGGAAATGTACTATCGGATTATTGACATTTCAAATGACAAAAGAAATGGCGTTTTAAAATTCTGGCAGCCAGTGGGATTCGAGCCCACGCCTACGATGAGACTGTTGCCTAAAACCAGCGCCTTAGACCACTTGGCCACTCAACCTCACTAATGTCTCTTTGATTATGAAATGTACTATATATATCGGATCAATTTACATTTAAAAGGGACAAAAGGAATTGCGTTTTAAAAATCTGGCAGCGGTGGAATTCGAAAAAAAGCCTACGAAGAGACTGGTGCCTAAAACAAGCGCCTAACACCAATCGGCCACGATATCTCCCTTTTGTTTCAATGATTATGAAAGTTACTATCGGATCAATTGACTTTTGGAAATCACAAAAGAAATTGCATTAAAAAAACCAGGCAGTGGTGGGATTCGAATACACGCACACGATAAAACTGGTGCCTGAAAACAGCACCTTAGACAACTCTCTCTCGGTCACGTTACATTCCATTCGTCTCAATGATTATGAAATGTACTATCGTATCAATTGACATTTAAAATGGAAAAATAGAAATTGCATTTAAAATTCTGGCAGTGGTTGGGATTCGAACATATGCCTCCGATCAGACTGGCACCTAAAATCAGCGTCTTAGACCACTTGGCCACGCTACCTCTCTCTCGTCTTATTGATTAGGAAATGTACTATCGGATCAATTGACATTTAAAAGGAATTGCTTTTTCAAAATCTGGCAGTGGTGGAATTCGAACCCACGCCTACTATGAGACTGGTGACGAAAACGAGCGCATTAGACCACTCAGTCACGTTATCTCTCTAATGTCTCATTAATTGTGAAATATACTATCCAATCAATTTATATTTAAAAGAGACAAAACAAATTGCGTTTTGAAAACCTGGCAGCGGTGGGGTTCAAAGCCACGCCTACGATGAGACTGGTGCCTAAAATCAGCGCCTTAGACCACTCGGCCACGCTACCTCAGCGATGGCTCATTGATTATGAATGTACTATATCGGATCAATTTACATTTAAAAGGGACAAAGAAAATGCGTTTTGAAAATCTGGCAGCGGTGGGATTCGAACCCCTGTCTACGATGAGACTGGTGCCTAAAACCAGCGCCTTAGACCGCTCGGCCACGTTAACTCACTAATGTCTCAATGATTATGAAATGTACTATCGAATCCATTGTTATTTTAAAGGGACAAAAGAAATTGCATTTTAACAATCAGGCAGCGGTGGGATTCGAAAACAAGCCTACGAAGAGACTGGTGCCTAAAACCAGCGCCTAAGACCACTCGGCCACGATAACTCCCTTTTGTTTCAATGATTATGAAATCGGGATCGCATTTTAACAATCAGGCAGCGGTGGGATTCGAAAACAAGCCTACGAAGAGACCGGTGCCTAAAACCAGCGCCTAAGACCACTCGGCCACGATAACTCCCTTTTGTTTCAATGATTATCTATCGGGATGAATCACAATTTGGAAGGCACAAAAGAAATAGTGATTAAAATATCATGGCAGTGGTGGGATTCGAACACACGCCTACGATGAGACTGGTGCCTAAAACCAGCGCCTTAGACCACTCGACCACGCTATCTCACTAACGACTCATTGATTATGAAATTTACTATATCGGATCAATTTACATTTAAAAGGGAAAAAAGGAAATGCGTTTTAAAGTTCTGGCAGCGGTGGGATTCGAACCCACGCCTAGGATGAGACTGGTGCCTTAGACCACTCGGCCATGCTACCTCACTAACGTCTCATTGATTATGAGATTTACTATCGGATATATTTACATTTCAAATGACAAAAGAAATTGCGTTTAAAAATTCTTGCAGCGGTGGGATTCAAACCCACGCCTACGATGAGACTGGTGCCTAAAACCAGCGCCTTAGACCGCTCGGCACGCTACCTCACTAATGTCTCATTGATTATTAAATGTACTATATATCGGATCAATTTACATTTAAAATGGAAAAAAGAAATTGCATTTAAAATTCTGGTGGCGGTAGGATTCGAACCCATGTCTATGATGAGACTGGTGCCTGAAACAAGCGCCTTAGACCACTCGTACTATCAGGATCAATTATATATTTAAAAGGGACAAAAGCAATTGCGTTTTAAAAATCTGGCAGCGGTGGGATTCGAACCAACGCCTACGATGAGACTGGTGCCTAAAACCAGGGCCTTAGAAAACTCGACCACGCTACCTCAGCAAAGTCTCATTGATTATGAAATGTACTATATATATAGGATCAATTTACATTTAAAAGGGACAAAAGAAAATGCGTTTTAAAATTCTGGCAGCGGTGGGATTCGAACCCACGCCTACGATGAGACTGGTGCCTAAAACCAGCGCCTTAGACCACTCGGCCACGCTACCTCAGCATTGCCTCATTGATTATGAAATGTACTATATATATCGGATCAATTTACATTTAAAAGGGACAAAAAAAATGCGTTTTAAAATTCTGGCAGCGGTGGGATTCGAACCCACGCCTACGATAACACCAGCGCCTAGACCACTCGGCCATATTGATTATGAAATGTACTATATATCGGATCAATTTACATTTAGAAGGGAAAAAAAAATGCGTTTTAAAATTTTGGCAGCGGTGGGATTCGAACCCACGCCTACGATGAGACTGGTGCCTAAAACCAGCGCCTTAGACCACTCGGCCACGCTACCTCAGCACCTCATTGATTATGAAATGTACTATATATATCAATTTACATTTAAAGGGACAAAAAAAATGCGTTTTAAAATTTGGCAGCGGTGGGATTCGAACCCACGCCTACGATGAGACACCTAAAACCAGAAACCACTCGGCCAACCTCAGCATTGCCTCAATTAATACTATATATCGGATCAATTTACATTTAAAAGGACAAAAAAAAATGCGCGTTTTAAAGCAGCGGTGGGATTCGAACCCACGCCTACGATGAGACTGGTGCCTAAAACCAGCGCCTTAGACCACTCGGCCACGCTACCTCAGCAACGCCTCATTGATTATGAAATGTACTATATCTATCGGATCAATTTACATTTAAAAGGGACAAAGAAAATGCGTTTTAAAATTCTGGCAGCGGTGGGATTCGAACCCACGCCTACGATGAGACTGGTGCCTAAAACCAGCGCCTTAGACCACTCGGCCACGCTACCTCAGCAATGCCTCATTGATTATGAAATGTACTATATATCGGATCAATTTACATTTAAAAGGGACAAAAAAAATGCGTTTTAAAATTCTGGCAGCGGTGGGATTCGAACCCACGCCTACGATGAGACTGGTGCCTAAAACCAGCGCCTTAGACCACTCGGCCACGCTACCTCAGCATTGCCTCATTGATTATGAAATGTACTATATATCGGATCAATTTACATTTAAAAGGGACAAAAAAAAATGCGTTTTAAAATTCTGGCAGCGGTGGGATTCGAACCCACGCCTACGATGAGACTGGTGCCTAAAACCAGCGCCTTAGACCACTCGGCCACGCTACCTCAGCAATGCCTCATTGATTATGAAATGTACTATATATCGGATCAATTTACATTTAAAAGGGACAAAAAAAAAATGCGTTTTAAAATTCTGGCAGCGGTGGGATTCGAACCCACGCCTACGATGAGACTGGTGCCTAAAACCAGCGCCTTAGACCACTCGGCCACGCTACCTCAGCATTGCCTCATTGATTATGAAATGTACTATATATCGGATCAATTTACATTTAAAAGGGACAAAAAAAATGCGTTTTAAAATTCTGGCAGCGGTGGGATTCGAACCCACGCCTACGATGAGACTGGTGCCTAAAACCAGCGCCTTAGACCACTCGGCCACGCTACCTCAGCAATGCCTCATTGATTATGAAATGTACTATATATCGGATCAATTTACATTTAAAAGGGACAAAAAAAATGCGTTTTAAAATTCTGGCAGCGGTGGGATTCGAACCCACGCCTACGATGAGACTGGTGCCTAAAACCAGCGCCTTAGACCACTCGGCCACGCTACCTCAGCATTGCCTCATTGATTATGAAATGTACTATATATCGGATCAATTTACATTTAAAAGGGACAAAAAAAATGCGTTTTAAAATTCTGGCAGCGGTGGGATTCGAACCCACGCCTACGATGAGACTGGTGCCTAAAACCAGCGCCTTAGACCACTCGGCCACGCTACCTCAGCAATGCCTCATTGATTATGAAATGTACTATATATCGGATCAATTTACATTTAAAAGGGACAAAAGAAAATGCGTTTTAAAATTCTGGCAGCGGTGGGATTCGAACCCACGCCTACGATGAGACTGGTGCCTAAAACCAGCGCCTTAGACCACTCGGCCACGCTACCTCAGCATTGCCTCATTGATTATGAAATGTACTATATATCGGATCAATTTACATTTAAAAGGGACAAAAGAAAATGCGTTTTAAAATTCTGGCAGCGGTGGGATTCGAACCCACGCCTACGATGAGACTGGTGCCTAAAACCAGCGCCTTAGACCACTCGGCCACGCTACCTCAGCAATGCCTCATTGATTATGAAATGTACTATATATCGGATCAATTTACATTTAAAAGGGACAAAAAAAAATGCGTTTTAAAATTCTGGCAGCGGTGGGATTCGAACCCACGCCTACGATGAGACTGGTGCCTAAAACCAGCGCCTTAGACCACTCGGCCACGCTACCTCAGCATTGCCTCATTGATTATGAAATGTACTATATATCGGATCAATTTACATTTAAAAGGGACAAAAAAAAATGCGTTTTAAAATTCTGGCAGCGGTGGGATTCGAACCCACGCCTACGATGAGACTGGTGCCTAAAACCAGCGCCTTAGACCACTCGGCCACGCTACCTCAGCAATGCCTCATTGATTATGAAATGTACTATATATCGGATCAATTTACATTTAAAAGGGACAAAAGAAAATGCGTTTTAAAATTCTGGCAGCGGTGGGATTCGAACCCACGCCTACGATGAGACTGGTGCCTAAAACCAGCGCCTTAGACCACTCGGCCACGCTACCTCAGCAATGCCTCATTGATTATGAAATGTACTATATATCGGATCAATTTACATTTAAAAGGGACAAAAAAAATGCGTTTTAAAATTCTGGCAGCGGTGGGATTCGAACCCACGCCTACGATGAGACTGGTGCCTAAAACCAGCGCCTTAGACCACTCGGCCACGCTACCTCAGCAATGCCTCATTGATTATGAAATGTACTATATATCGGATCAATTTACATTTAAAAGGGACAAAAAAAATGCGTTTTAAAATTCTGGCAGCGGTGGGATTCGAACCCACGCCTACGATGAGACTGGTGCCTAAAACCAGCGCCTTAGACCACTCGGCCACGCTACCTCAGCATTGCCTCATTGATTATGAAATGTACTATATATCGGATCAATTTACATTTAAAAGGGACAAAAAAAAATGCGTTTTAAAATTCTGGCAGCGGTGGGATTCGAACCCACGCCTACGATGAGACTGGTGCCTAAAACCAGCGCCTTAGACCACTCGGCCACGCTACCTCAGCAATGCCTCATTGATTATGAAATGTACTATATATCGGATCAATTTACATTTAAAAGGGACAAAAAAAAATGCGTTTTAAAATTCTGGCAGCGGTGGGATTCGAACCCACGCCTACGATGAGACTGGTGCCTAAAACCAGCGCCTTAGACCACTCGGCCACGCTACCTCAGCATTGCCTCATTGATTATGAAATGTACTATATATCGGATCAATTTACATTTAAAAGGGACAAAAAAAAATGCGTTTTAAAATTCTGGCAGCGGTGGGATTCGAACCCACGCCTACGATGAGACTGGTGCCTAAAACCAGCGCCTTAGACCACTCGGCCACGCTACCTCAGCATTGCCTCATTGATTATGAAATGTACTATATATCGGATCAATTTACATTTAAAAGGGACAAAAGAAAATGCGTTTTAAAATTCTGGCAGCGGTGGGATTCGAACCCACGCCTACGATGAGACTGGTGCCTAAAACCAGCGCCTTAGACCACTCGGCCACGCTACCTCAGCAATGCCTCATTGATTATGAAATGTACTATATATCGGATCAATTTACATTTAAAAGGGACAAAAAAAATGCGTTTTAAAATTCTGGCAGCGGTGGGATTCGAACCCACGCCTACGATGAGACTGGTGCCTAAAACCAGCGCCTTAGACCACTCGGCCACGCTACCTCAGCATTGCCTCATTGATTATGAAATGTACTATATATCGGATCAATTTACATTTAAAAGGGACAAAAGAAAATGCGTTTTAAAATTCTGGCAGCGGTGGGATTCGAACCCACGCCTACGATGAGACTGGTGCCTAAAACCAGCGCCTTAGACCACTCGGCCACGCTACCTCAGCAATGCCTCATTGATTATGAAATGTACTATATATCGGATCAATTTACATTTAAAAGGGACAAAAAAAATGCGTTTTAAAATTCTGGCAGCGGTGGGATTCGAACCCACGCCTACGATGAGACTGGTGCCTAAAACCAGCGCCTTAGACCACTCGGCCACGCTACCTCAGCATTGCCTCATTGATTATGAAATGTACTATATATCGGATCAATTTACATTTAAAAGGGACAAAAGAAAATGCGTTTTAAAATTCTGGCAGCGGTGGGATTCGAACCCACGCCTACGATGAGACTGGTGCCTAAAACCAGCGCCTTAGACCACTCGGCCACGCTACCTCAGCAATGCCTCATTGATTATGAAATGTACTATATATCGGATCAATTTACATTTAAAAGGGACAAAAAAAAATGCGTTTTAAAATTCTGGCAGCGGTGGGATTCGAACCCACGCCTACGATGAGACTGGTGCCTAAAACCAGCGCCTTAGACCACTCGGCCACGCTACCTCAGCATTGCCTCATTGATTATGAAATGTACTATATATCGGATCAATTTACATTTAAAAGGGACAAAAAAAATGCGTTTTAAAATTCTGGCAGCGGTGGGATTCGAACCCACGCCTACGATGAGACTGGTGCCTAAAACCAGCGCCTTAGACCACTCGGCCACGCTACCTCAGCAATGCCTCATTGATTATGAAATGTACTATATATCGGATCAATTTACATTTAAAAGGGACAAAAGAAAATGCGTTTTAAAATTCTGGCAGCGGTGGGATTCGAACCCACGCCTACGATGAGACTGGTGCCTAAAACCAGCGCCTTAGACCACTCGGCCACGCTACCTCAGCAATGCCTCATTGATTATGAAATGTACTATATATCGGATCAATTTACATTTAAAAGGGACAAAAAAAATGCGTTTTAAAATTCTGGCAGCGGTGGGATTCGAACCCACGCCTACGATGAGACTGGTGCCTAAAACCAGCGCCTTAGACCACTCGGCCACGCTACCTCAGCATTGCCTCATTGATTATGAAATGTACTATATATCGGATCAATTTACATTTAAAAGGGACAAAAGAAAATGCGTTTTAAAATTCTGGCAGCGGTGGGATTCGAACCCACGCCTACGATGAGACTGGTGCCTAAAACCAGCGCCTTAGACCACTCGGCCACGCTACCTCAGCAATGCCTCATTGATTATGAAATGTACTATATATCGGATCAATTTACATTTAAAAGGGACAAAAAGAAAATGCGTTTTAAAATTCTGGCAGCGGTGGGATTCGAACCCACGCCTACGATGAGACTGGTGCCTAAAACCAGCGCCTTAGACCACTCGGCCACGCTACCTCAGCAATGCCTCATTGATTATGAAATGTACTATATATCGGATCAATTTACATTTAAAAGGGACAAAAGAAAATGCGTTTTAAAATTCTGGCAGCGGTGGGATTCGAACCCACGCCTACGATGAGACTGGTGCCTAAAACCAGCGCCTTAGACCACTCGGCCACGCTACCTCAGCAATGCCTCATTGATTATGAAATGTACTATATATCGGATCAATTTACATTTAAAAGGGACAAAAGAAAATGCGTTTTAAAATTCTGGCAGCGGTGGGATTCGAACCCACGCCTACGATGAGACTGGTGCCTAAAACCAGCGCCTTAGACCACTCGGCCACGCTACCTCAGCATTGCCTCATTGATTATGAAATGTACTATATATCGGATCAATTTACATTTAAAAGGGACAAAAGAAAATGCGTTTTAAAATTCTGGCAGCGGTGGGATTCGAACCCACGCCTACGATGAGACTGGTGCCTAAAACCAGCGCCTTAGACCACTCGGCCACGCTACCTCAGCAATGCCTCATTGATTATGAAATGTACTATATATCGGATCAATTTACATTTAAAAGGGACAAAAGAAAATGCGTTTTAAAATTCTGGCAGCGGTGGGATTCGAACCCACGCCTACGATGAGACTGGTGCCTAAAACCAGCGCCTTAGACCACTCGGCCACGCTACCTCAGCATTGCCTCATTGATTATGAAATGTACTATATATCGGATCAATTTACATTTAAAAGGGACAAAAGAAAATGCGTTTTAAAATTCTGGCAGCGGTGGGATTCGAACCCACGCCTACGATGAGACTGGTGCCTAAAACCAGCGCCTTAGACCACTCGGCCACGCTACCTCAGCAATGCCTCATTGATTATGAAATGTACTATATATCGGATCAATTTACATTTAAAAGGGACAAAAAAAATGCGTTTTAAAATTCTGGCAGCGGTGGGATTCGAACCCACGCCTACGATGAGACTGGTGCCTAAAACCAGCGCCTTAGACCACTCGGCCACGCTACCTCAGCAATGCCTCATTGATTATGAAATGTACTATATATCGGATCAATTTACATTTAAAAGGGACAAAAGAAAATGCGTTTTAAAATTCTGGCAGCGGTGGGATTCGAACCCACGCCTACGATGAGACTGGTGCCTAAAACCAGCGCCTTAGACCACTCGGCCACGCTACTACCTCAGCATTGCCTCATTGATTATGAAATGTACTATATATCGGATCAATTTACATTTAAAAGGGACAAAAAAAATGCGTTTTAAAATTCTGGCAGCGGTGGGATTCGAACCCACGCCTACGATGAGACTGGTGCCTAAAACCAGCGCCTTAGACCACTCGGCCACGCTACCTCAGCAATGCCTCATTGATTATGAAATGTACTATATATCGGATCAATTTACATTTAAAAGGGACAAAAAAAATGCGTTTTAAAATTCTGGCAGCGGTGGGATTCGAACCCACGCCTACGATGAGACTGGTGCCTAAAACCAGCGCCTTAGACCACTCGGCCACGCTACCTCAGCATTGCCTCATTGATTATGAAATGTACTATATATCGGATCAATTTACATTTAAAAGGGACAAAAAAAAATGCGTTTTAAAATTCTGGCAGCGGTGGGATTCGAACCCACGCCTACGATGAGACTGGTGCCTAAAACCAGCGCCTTAGACCACTCGGCCACGCTACCTCAGCAATGCCTCATTGATTATGAAATGTACTATATATCGGATCAATTTACATTTAAAAGGGACAAAAAAAATGCGTTTTAAAATTCTGGCAGCGGTGGGATTCGAACCCACGCCTACGATGAGACTGGTGCCTAAAACCAGCGCCTTAGACCACTCGGCCACGCTACCTCAGCAATGCCTCATTGATTATGAAATGTACTATATATCGGATCAATTTACATTTAAAAGGGACAAAAGAAAATGCGTTTTAAAATTCTGGCAGCGGTGGGATTCGAACCCACGCCTACGATGAGACTGGTGCCTAAAACCAGCGCCTTAGACCACTCGGCCACGCTACCTCAGCATTGCCTCATTGATTATGAAATGTACTATATATCGGATCAATTTACATTTAAAAGGGACAAAAGAAAATGCGTTTTAAAATTCTGGCAGCGGTGGGATTCGAACCCACGCCTACGATGAGACTGGTGCCTAAAACCAGCGCCTTAGACCACTCGGCCACGCTACCTCAGCAATGCCTCATTGATTATGAAATGTACTATATATCGGATCAATTTACATTTAAAAGGGACAAAAGAAAATGCGTTTTAAAATTCTGGCAGCGGTGGGATTCGAACCCACGCCTACGATGAGACTGGTGCCTAAAACCAGCGCCTTAGACCACTCGGCCACGCTACCTCAGCATTGCCTCATTGATTATGAAATGTACTATATATCGGATCAATTTACATTTAAAAGGGACAAAAAAAAAATGCGTTTTAAAATTCTGGCAGCGGTGGGATTCGAACCCACGCCTACGATGAGACTGGTGCCTAAAACCAGCGCCTTAGACCACTCGGCCACGCTACCTCAGCAATGCCTCATTGATTATGAAATGTACTATATATCGGATCAATTTACATTTAAAAGGGACAAAAGAAAATGCGTTTTAAAATTCTGGCAGCGGTGGGATTCGAACCCACGCCTACGATGAGACTGGTGCCTAAAACCAGCGCCTTAGACCACTCGGCCACGCTACCTCAGCAATGCCTCATTGATTATGAAATGTACTATATATCGGATCAATTTACATTTAAAAGGGACAAAAGAAAATGCGTTTTAAAATTCTGGCAGCGGTGGGATTCGAACCCACGCCTACGATGAGACTGGTGCCTAAAACCAGCGCCTTAGACCACTCGGCCACGCTACCTCAGCATTGCCTCATTGATTATGAAATGTACTATATATCGGATCAATTTACATTTAAAAGGGACAAAAAGAAAATGCGTTTTAAAATTCTGGCAGCGGTGGGATTCGAACCCACGCCTACGATGAGACTGGTGCCTAAAACCAGCGCCTTAGACCACTCGGCCACGCTACCTCAGCATTGCCTCATTGATTATGAAATGTACTATATATCGGATCAATTTACATTTAAAAGGGACAAAAAAAATGCGTTTTAAAATTCTGGCAGCGGTGGGATTCGAACCCACGCCTACGATGAGACTGGTGCCTAAAACCAGCGCCTTAGACCACTCGGCCACGCTACCTCAGCATTGCCTCATTGATTATGAAATGTACTATATATCGGATCAATTTACATTTAAAAGGGACAAAAAAAATGCGTTTTAAAATTCTGGCAGCGGTGGGATTCGAACCCACGCCTACGATGAGACTGGTGCCTAAAACCAGCGCCTTAGACCACTCGGCCACGCTACCTCAGCATTGCCTCATTGATTATGAAATGTACTATATATCGGATCAATTTACATTTAAAAGGGACAAAAAAAAATGCGTTTTAAAATTCTGGCAGCGGTGGGATTCGAACCCACGCCTACGATGAGACTGGTGCCTAAAACCAGCGCCTTAGACCACTCGGCCACGCTACCTCAGCATTGCCTCATTGATTATGAAATGTACTATATATCGGATCAATTTACATTTAAAAGGGACAAAAAAAAATGCGTTTTAAAATTCTGGCAGCGGTGGGATTCGAACCCACGCCTACGATGAGACTGGTGCCTAAAACCAGCGCCTTAGACCACTCGGCCACGCTACCTCAGCAATGCCTCATTGATTATGAAATGTACTATATATCGGATCAATTTACATTTAAAAGGGACAAAAAAAAATGCGTTTTAAAATTCTGGCAGCGGTGGGATTCGAACCCACGCCTACGATGAGACTGGTGCCTAAAACCAGCGCCTTAGACCACTCGGCCACGCTACCTCAGCATTGCCTCATTGATTATGAAATGTACTATATATCGGATCAATTTACATTTAAAAGGGACAAAAAAAATGCGTTTTAAAATTCTGGCAGCGGTGGGATTCGAACCCACGCCTACGATGAGACTGGTGCCTAAAACCAGCGCCTTAGACCACTCGGCCACGCTACCTCAGCAATGCCTCATTGATTATGAAATGTACTATATATCGGATCAATTTACATTTAAAAGGGACAAAAGAAAATGCGTTTTAAAATTCTGGCAGCGGTGGGATTCGAACCCACGCCTACGATGAGACTGGTGCCTAAAACCAGCGCCTTAGACCACTCGGCCACGCTACCTCAGCATTGCCTCATTGATTATGAAATGTACTATATATCGGATCAATTTACATTTAAAAGGGACAAAAGAAAATGCGTTTTAAAATTCTGGCAGCGGTGGGATTCGAACCCACGCCTACGATGAGACTGGTGCCTAAAACCAGCGCCTTAGACCACTCGGCCACGCTACCTCAGCAATGCCTCATTGATTATGAAATGTACTATATATCGGATCAATTTACATTTAAAAGGGACAAAAGAAAATGCGTTTTAAAATTCTGGCAGCGGTGGGATTCGAACCCACGCCTACGATGAGACTGGTGCCTAAAACCAGCGCCTTAGACCACTCGGCCACGCTACCTCAGCAATGCCTCATTGATTATGAAATGTACTATATATCGGATCAATTTACATTTAAAAGGGACAAAAGAAAATGCGTTTTAAAATTCTGGCAGCGGTGGGATTCGAACCCACGCCTACGATGAGACTGGTGCCTAAAACCAGCGCCTTAGACCACTCGGCCACGCTACCTCAGCATTGCCTCATTGATTATGAAATGTACTATATATCGGATCAATTTACATTTAAAAGGGACAAAAAAAATGCGTTTTAAAATTCTGGCAGCGGTGGGATTCGAACCCACGCCTACGATGAGACTGGTGCCTAAAACCAGCGCCTTAGACCACTCGGCCACGCTACCTCAGCAATGCCTCATTGATTATGAAATGTACTATATATCGGATCAATTTACATTTAAAAGGGACAAAAAAAATGCGTTTTAAAATTCTGGCAGCGGTGGGATTCGAACCCACGCCTACGATGAGACTGGTGCCTAAAACCAGCGCCTTAGACCACTCGGCCACGCTACCTCAGCATTGCCTCATTGATTATGAAATGTACTATATATCGGATCAATTTACATTTAAAAGGGACAAAAAAAAATGCGTTTTAAAATTCTGGCAGCGGTGGGATTCGAACCCACGCCTACGATGAGACTGGTGCCTAAAACCAGCGCCTTAGACCACTCGGCCACGCTACCTCAGCATTGCCTCATTGATTATGAAATGTACTATATATCGGATCAATTTACATTTAAAAGGGACAAAAAAAATGCGTTTTAAAATTCTGGCAGCGGTGGGATTCGAACCCACGCCTACGATGAGACTGGTGCCTAAAACCAGCGCCTTAGACCACTCGGCCACGCTACCTCAGCATTGCCTCATTGATTATGAAATGTACTATATATCGGATCAATTTACATTTAAAAGGGACAAAAAAATGCGTTTTAAAATTCTGGCAGCGGTGGGATTCGAACCCACGCCTACGATGAGACTGGTGCCTAAAACCAGCGCCTTAGACCACTCGGCCACGCTACCTCAGCATTGCCTCATTGATTATGAAATGTACTATATATCGGATCAATTTACATTTAAAAGGGACAAAAAAGAAAATGCGTTTTAAAATTCTAGCAGCGGTGGGATTCGAACCCACGCCTACGATGAGACTGGTGCCTAAAACCAGCGCCTTAGACCACTCGGCCACGCTACCTCAGCAATGCCTCATTGATTATGAAATGTACTATATATCGGATCAATTTACATTTAAAAGGGACAAAAAAAAATGCGTTTTAAAATTCTGGCAGCGGTGGGATTCGAACCCACGCCTACGATGAGACTGGTGCCTAAAACCAGCGCCTTAGACCACTCGGCCACGCTACCTCAGCATTGCCTCATTGATTATGAAATGTACTATATATCGGATCAATTTACATTTAAAAGGGACAAAAAAAATGCGTTTTAAAATTCTGGCAGCGGTGGGATTCGAACCCACGCCTACGATGAGACTGGTGCCTAAAACCAGCGCCTTAGACCACTCGGCCACGCTACCTCAGCATTGCCTCATTGATTATGAAATGTACTATATATCGGATCAATTTACATTTAAAAGGGACAAAAGAAAATGCGTTTTAAAATTCTGGCAGCGGTGGGATTCGAACCCACGCCTACGATGAGACTGGTGCCTAAAACCAGCGCCTTAGACCACTCGGCCACGCTACCTCAGCATTGCCTCATTGATTATGAAATGTACTATATATCGGATCAATTTACATTTAAAAGGGACAAAAAAAAATGCGTTTTAAAATTCTGGCAGCGGTGGGATTCGAACCCACGCCTACGATGAGACTGGTGCCTAAAACCAGCGCCTTAGACCACTCGGCCACGCTACCTCAGCATTGCCTCATTGATTATGAAATGTACTATATATCGGATCAATTTACATTTAAAAGGGACAAAAAAAATGCGTTTTAAAATTCTGGCAGCGGTGGGATTCGAACCCACGCCTACGATGAGACTGGTGCCTAAAACCAGCGCCTTAGACCACTCGGCCACGCTACCTCAGCATTGCCTCATTGATTATGAAATGTACTATATATCGGATCAATTTACATTTAAAAGGGACAAAAAAAATGCGTTTTAAAATTCTGGCAGCGGTGGGATTCGAACCCACGCCTACGATGAGACTGGTGCCTAAAACCAGCGCCTTAGACCACTCGGCCACGCTACCTCAGCATTGCCTCATTGATTATGAAATGTACTATATATCGGATCAATTTACATTTAAAAGGGACAAAAGAAAATGCGTTTTAAAATTCTGGCAGCGGTGGGATTCGAACCCACGCCTACGATGAGACTGGTGCCTAAAACCAGCGCCTTAGACCACTCGGCCACGCTACCTCAGCAATGCCTCATTGATTATGAAATGTACTATATATCGGATCAATTTACATTTAAAAGGGACAAAAGAAAATGCGTTTTAAAATTCTGGCAGCGGTGGGATTCGAACCCACGCCTACGATGAGACTGGTGCCTAAAACCAGCGCCTTAGACCACTCGGCCACGCTACCTCAGCATTGCCTCATTGATTATGAAATGTACTATATATCGGATCAATTTACATTTAAAAGGGACAAAAAAAAATGCGTTTTAAAATTCTGGCAGCGGTGGGATTCGAACCCACGCCTACGATGAGACTGGTGCCTAAAACCAGCGCCTTAGACCACTCGGCCACGCTACCTCAGCATTGCCTCATTGATTATGAAATGTACTATATATCGGATCAATTTACATTTAAAAGGGACAAAAAAAAATGCGTTTTAAAATTCTGGCAGCGGTGGGATTCGAACCCACGCCTACGATGAGACTGGTGCCTAAAACCAGCGCCTTAGACCACTCGGCCACGCTACCTCAGCAATGCCTCATTGATTATGAAATGTACTATATATCGGATCAATTTACATTTAAAAGGGACAAAAAAAATGCGTTTTAAAATTCTGGCAGCGGTGGGATTCGAACCCACGCCTACGATGAGACTGGTGCCTAAAACCAGCGCCTTAGACCACTCGGCCACGCTACCTCAGCATTGCCTCATTGATTATGAAATGTACTATATATCGGATCAATTTACATTTAAAAGGGACAAAAAAAATGCGTTTTAAAATTCTGGCAGCGGTGGGATTCGAACCCACGCCTACGATGAGACTGGTGCCTAAAACCAGCGCCTTAGACCACTCGGCCACGCTACCTCAGCATTGCCTCATTGATTATGAAATGTACTATATATCGGATCAATTTACATTTAAAAGGGACAAAAGAAAATGCGTTTTAAAATTCTGGCAGCGGTGGGATTCGAACCCACGCCTACGATGAGACTGGTGCCTAAAACCAGCGCCTTAGACCACTCGGCCACGCTACCTCAGCATTGCCTCATTGATTATGAAATGTACTATATATCGGATCAATTTACATTTAAAAGGGACAAAAGAAAATGCGTTTTAAAATTCTGGCAGCGGTGGGATTCGAACCCACGCCTACGATGAGACTGGTGCCTAAAACCAGCGCCTTAGACCACTCGGCCACGCTACCTCAGCATTGCCTCATTGATTATGAAATGTACTATATATCGGATCAATTTACATTTAAAAGGGACAAAAAAAATGCGTTTTAAAATTCTGGCAGCGGTGGGATTCGAACCCACGCCTACGATGAGACTGGTGCCTAAAACCAGCGCCTTAGACCACTCGGCCACGCTACCTCAGCATTGCCTCATTGATTATGAAATGTACTATATATCGGATCAATTTACATTTAAAAGGGACAAAAGAAAATGCGTTTTAAAATTCTGGCAGCGGTGGGATTCGAACCCACGCCTACGATGAGACTGGTGCCTAAAACCAGCGCCTTAGACCACTCGGCCACGCTACCTCAGCAATGCCTCATTGATTATGAAATGTACTATATATCGGATCAATTTACATTTAAAAGGGACAAAAAAAATGCGTTTTAAAATTCTGGCAGCGGTGGGATTCGAACCCACGCCTACGATGAGACTGGTGCCTAAAACCAGCGCCTTAGACCACTCGGCCACGCTACCTCAGCAATTGCCTCATTGATTATGAAATGTACTATATATCGGATCAATTTACATTTAAAAGGGACAAAAAAAAATGCGTTTTAAAATTCTGGCAGCGGTGGGATTCGAACCCACGCCTACGATGAGACTGGTGCCTAAAACCAGCGCCTTAGACCACTCGGCCACGCTACCTCAGCATTGCCTCATTGATTATGAAATGTACTATATATCGGATCAATTTACATTTAAAAGGGACAAAAGAAAATGCGTTTTAAAATTCTGGCAGCGGTGGGATTCGAACCCACGCCTACGATGAGACTGGTGCCTAAAACCAGCGCCTTAGACCACTCGGCCACGCTACCTCAGCATTGCCTCATTGATTATGAAATGTACTATATATCGGATCAATTTACATTTAAAAGGGACAAAAGAAAATGCGTTTTAAAATTCTGGCAGCGGTGGGATTCGAACCCACGCCTACGATGAGACTGGTGCCTAAAACCAGCGCCTTAGACCACTCGGCCACGCTACCTCAGCATTGCCTCATTGATTATGAAATGTACTATATATCGGATCAATTTACATTTAAAAGGGACAAAAAAAATGCGTTTTAAAATTCTGGCAGCGGTGGGATTCGAACCCACGCCTACGATGAGACTGGTGCCTAAAACCAGCGCCTTAGACCACTCGGCCACGCTACCTCAGCATTGCCTCATTGATTATGAAATGTACTATATATCGGATCAATTTACATTTAAAAGGGACAAAAAAAAATGCGTTTTAAAATTCTGGCAGCGGTGGGATTCGAACCCACGCCTACGATGAGACTGGTGCCTAAAACCAGCGCCTTAGACCACTCGGCCACGCTACCTCAGCATTGCCTCATTGATTATGAAATGTACTATATATCGGATCAATTTACATTTAAAAGGGACAAAAAAAATGCGTTTTAAAATTCTGGCAGCGGTGGGATTCGAACCCACGCCTACGATGAGACTGGTGCCTAAAACCAGCGCCTTAGACCACTCGGCCACGCTACCTCAGCATTGCCTCATTGATTATGAAATGTACTATATATCGGATCAATTTACATTTAAAAGGGACAAAAAAAAAATGCGTTTTAAAATTCTGGCAGCGGTGGGATTCGAACCCACGCCTACGATGAGACTGGTGCCTAAAACCAGCGCCTTAGACCACTCGGCCACGCTACCTCAGCATTGCCTCATTGATTATGAAATGTACTATATATCGGATCAATTTACATTTAAAAGGGACAAAAGAAAATGCGTTTTAAAATTCTGGCAGCGGTGGGATTCGAACCCACGCCTACGATGAGACTGGTGCCTAAAACCAGCGCCTTAGACCACTCGGCCACGCTACCTCAGCATTGCCTCATTGATTATGAAATGTACTATATATCGGATCAATTTACATTTAAAAGGGACAAAAAAAATGCGTTTTAAAATTCTGGCAGCGGTGGGATTCGAACCCACGCCTACGATGAGACTGGTGCCTAAAACCAGCGCCTTAGACCACTCGGCCACGCTACCTCAGCATTGCCTCATTGATTATGAAATGTACTATATATCGGATCAATTTACATTTAAAAGGGACAAAAAAAATGCGTTTTAAAATTCTGGCAGCGGTGGGATTCGAACCCACGCCTACGATGAGACTGGTGCCTAAAACCAGCGCCTTAGACCACTCGGCCACGCTACCTCAGCATTGCCTCATTGATTATGAAATGTACTATATATCGGATCAATTTACATTTAAAAGGGACAAAAAAATGCGTTTTAAAATTCTGGCAGCGGTGGGATTCGAACCCACGCCTACGATGAGACTGGTGCCTAAAACCAGCGCCTTAGACCACTCGGCCACGCTACCTCAGCATTGCCTCATTGATTATGAAATGTACTATATATCGGATCAATTTACATTTAAAAGGGACAAAAGAAAATGCGTTTTAAAATTCTGGCAGCGGTGGGATTCGAACCCACGCCTACGATGAGACTGGTGCCTAAAACCAGCGCCTTAGACCACTCGGCCACGCTACCTCAGCATTGCCTCATTGATTATGAAATGTACTATATATCGGATCAATTTACATTTAAAAGGGACAAAAAAAATGTTTTTTTAAAATTCTGGCAGCGGTGGGATTCGAACCCACGCCTACGATGAGACTGGTGCCTAAAACCAGCGCCTTAGACCACTCGGCCACGCTACCTCAGCAATGCCTCATTGATTATGAAATGTACTATATATCGGATCAATTTACATTTAAAAGGGACAAAAGAAAATGCGTTTTAAAATTCTGGCAGCGGTGGGATTCGAACCCACGCCTACGATGAGACTGGTGCCTAAAACCAGCGCCTTAGACCACTCGGCCACGCTACCTCAGCATTGCCTCATTGATTATGAAATGTACTATATATCGGATCAATTTACATTTAAAAGGGACAAAAAAATGCGTTTTAAAATTCTGGCAGCGGTGGGATTCGAACCCACGCCTACGATGAGACTGGTGCCTAAAACCAGCGCCTTAGACCACTCGGCCACGCTACCTCAGCAATGCCTCATTGATTATGAAATGTACTATATATCGGATCAATTTACATTTAAAAGGGACAAAAGAAAATGCGTTTTAAAATTCTGGCAGCGGTGGGATTCGAACCCACGCCTACGATGAGACTGGTGCCTAAAACCAGCGCCTTAGACCACTCGGCCACGCTACCTCAGCAATGCCTCATTGATTATGAAATGTACTATATATCGGATCAATTTACATTTAAAAGGGACAAAAGAAAATGCGTTTTAAAATTCTGGCAGCGGTGGGATTCGAACCCACGCCTACGATGAGACTGGTGCCTAAAACCAGCGCCTTAGACCACTCGGCCACGCTACCTCAGCATTGCCTCATTGATTATGAAATGTACTATATATCGGATCAATTTACATTTAAAAGACAAAAAAAATGCGTTTTAAAATTCTGGCAGCGGTGGGATTCGAACCCACGCCTACGATGAGACTGGTGCCTAAAACCAGCGCCTTAGACCACTCGGCCACGCTACCGCTACCTCAGCATTGCCTCATTGATTATGAAATGTACTATATATCGGATCAATTTACATTTAAAAGGGACAAAAAAAATGCGTTTTAAAATTCTGGCAGCGGTGGGATTCGAACCCACGCCTACGATGAGACTGGTGCCTAAAACCAGCGCCTTAGACCACTCGGCCACGCTACCTCAGCATTGCCTCATTGATTATGAAATGTACTATATATCGGATCAATTTACATTTAAAAGGGACAAAAAAAATGCGTTTTAAAATTCTGGCAGCGGTGGGATTCGAACCCACGCCTACGATGAGACTGGTGCCTAAAACCAGCGCCTTAGACCACTCGGCCACGCTACCTCAGCATTGCCTCATTGATTATGAAATGTACTATATATCGGATCAATTTACATTTAAAAGGGACAAAAAAAATGCGTTTTAAAATTCTGGCAGCGGTGGGATTCGAACCCACGCCTACGATGAGACTGGTGCCTAAAACCAGCGCCTTAGACCACTCGGCCACGCTACCTCAGCATTGCCTCATTGATTATGAAATGTACTATATATCGGATCAATTTACATTTAAAAGGGACAAAAGAAAATGCGTTTTAAAATTCTGGCAGCGGTGGGATTCGAACCCACGCCTACGATGAGACTGGTGCCTAAAACCAGCGCCTTAGACCACTCGGCCACGCTACCTCAGCATTGCCTCATTGATTATGAAATGTACTATATATCGGATCAATTTACATTTAAAAGGGACAAAAAAAAATGCGTTTTAAAATTCTGGCAGCGGTGGGATTCGAACCCACGCCTACGATGAGACTGGTGCCTAAAACCAGCGCCTTAGACCACTCGGCCACGCTACCTCAGCAATGCCTCATTGATTATGAAATGTACTATATATCGGATCAATTTACATTTAAAAGGGACAAAAGAAAATGCGTTTTAAAATTCTGGCAGCGGTGGGATTCGAACCCACGCCTACGATGAGACTGGTGCCTAAAACCAGCGCCTTAGACCACTCGGCCACGCTACCTCAGCATTGCCTCATTGATTATGAAATGTACTATATATCGGATCAATTTACATTTAAAAGGGACAAAAGAAAATGCGTTTTAAAATTCTGGCAGCGGTGGGATTCGAACCCACGCCTACGATGAGACTGGTGCCTAAAACCAGCGCCTTAGACCACTCGGCCACGCTACCTCAGCATTGCCTCATTGATTATGAAATGTACTATATATCGGATCAATTTACATTTAAAAGGGACAAAAAAAAATGCGTTTTAAAATTCTGGCAGCGGTGGGATTCGAACCCACGCCTACGATGAGACTGGTGCCTAAAACCAGCGCCTTAGACCACTCGGCCACGCTACCTCAGCATTGCCTCATTGATTATGAAATGTACTATATATCGGATCAATTTACATTTAAAAGGGACAAAAAAAATGCGTTTTAAAATTCTGGCAGCGGTGGGATTCGAACCCACGCCTACGATGAGACTGGTGCCTAAAACCAGCGCCTTAGACCACTCGGCCACGCTACCTCAGCAATGCCTCATTGATTATGAAATGTACTATATATCGGATCAATTTACATTTAAAAGGGACAAAAAAAAAATGCGTTTTAAAATTCTGGCAGCGGTGGGATTCGAACCCACGCCTACGATGAGACTGGTGCCTAAAACCAGCGCCTTAGACCACTCGGCCACGCTACCTCAGCATTGCCTCATTGATTATGAAATGTACTATATATCGGATCAATTTACATTTAAAAGGGACAAAAAAAATGCGTTTTAAAATTCTGGCAGCGGTGGGATTCGAACCCACGCCTACGATGAGACTGGTGCCTAAAACCAGCGCCTTAGACCACTCGGCCACGCTACCTCAGCAATGCCTCATTGATTATGAAATGTACTATATATCGGATCAATTTACATTTAAAAGGGACAAAAGAAAATGCGTTTTAAAATTCTGGCAGCGGTGGGATTCGAACCCACGCCTACGATGAGACTGGTGCCTAAAACCAGCGCCTTAGACCACTCGGCCACGCTACCTCAGCATTGCCTCATTGATTATGAAATGTACTATATATCGGATCAATTTACATTTAAAAGGGACAAAAAAAATGCGTTTTAAAATTCTGGCAGCGGTGGGATTCGAACCCACGCCTACGATGAGACTGGTGCCTAAAACCAGCGCCTTAGACCACTCGGCCACGCTACCTCAGCAATGCCTCATTGATTATGAAATGTACTATATATCGGATCAATTTACATTTAAAAGGGACAAAAGAAAATGCGTTTTAAAATTCTGGCAGCGGTGGGATTCGAACCCACGCCTACGATGAGACTGGTGCCTAAAACCAGCGCCTTAGACCACTCGGCCACGCTACCTCAGCATTGCCTCATTGATTATGAAATGTACTATATATCGGATCAATTTACATTTAAAAGGGACAAAAAAAATGCGTTTTAAAATTCTGGCAGCGGTGGGATTCGAACCCACGCCTACGATGAGACTGGTGCCTAAAACCAGCGCCTTAGACCACTCGGCCACGCTACCTCAGCATTGCCTCATTGATTATGAAATGTACTATATATCGGATCAATTTACATTTAAAAGGGACAAAAGAAAATGCGTTTTAAAATTCTGGCAGCGGTGGGATTCGAACCCACGCCTACGATGAGACTGGTGCCTAAAACCAGCGCCTTAGACCACTCGGCCACGCTACCTCAGCATTGCCTCATTGATTATGAAATGTACTATATATCGGATCAATTTACATTTAAAAGGGACAAAAAAAATGCGTTTTAAAATTCTGGCAGCGGTGGGATTCGAACCCACGCCTACGATGAGACTGGTGCCTAAAACCAGCGCCTTAGACCACTCGGCCACGCTACCTCAGCAATGCCTCATTGATTATGAAATGTACTATATATCGGATCAATTTACATTTAAAAGGGACAAAAGAAAATGCGTTTTAAAATTCTGGCAGCGGTGGGATTCGAACCCACGCCTACGATGAGACTGGTGCCTAAAACCAGCGCCTTAGACCACTCGGCCACGCTACCTCAGCAATGCCTCATTGATTATGAAATGTACTATATATCGGATCAATTTACATTTAAAAGGGACAAAAAAAATGCGTTTTAAAATTCTGGCAGCGGTGGGATTCGAACCCACGCCTACGATGAGACTGGTGCCTAAAACCAGCGCCTTAGACCACTCGGCCACGCTACCTCAGCATTGCCTCATTGATTATGAAATGTACTATATATCGGATCAATTTACATTTAAAAGGGACAAAAGAAAATGCGTTTTAAAATTCTGGCAGCGGTGGGATTCGAACCCACGCCTACGATGAGACTGGTGCCTAAAACCAGCGCCTTAGACCACTCGGCCACGCTACCTCAGCAATGCCTCATTGATTATGAAATGTACTATATATCGGATCAATTTACATTTAAAAGGGACAAAAGAAAATGCGTTTTAAAATTCTGGCAGCGGTGGGATTCGAACCCACGCCTACGATGAGACTGGTGCCTAAAACCAGCGCCTTAGACCACTCGGCCACGCTACCTCAGCATTGCCTCATTGATTATGAAATGTACTATATATCGGATCAATTTACATTTAAAAGGGACAAAAGAAAATGCGTTTTAAAATTCTGGCAGCGGTGGGATTCGAACCCACGCCTACGATGAGACTGGTGCCTAAAACCAGCGCCTTAGACCACTCGGCCACGCTACCTCAGCAATGCCTCATTGATTATGAAATGTACTATATATCGGATCAATTTACATTTAAAAGGGACAAAAGAAAATGCGTTTTAAAATTCTGGCAGCGGTGGGATTCGAACCCACGCCTACGATGAGACTGGTGCCTAAAACCAGCGCCTTAGACCACTCGGCCACGCTACCTCAGCAATGCCTCATTGATTATGAAATGTACTATATATCGGATCAATTTACATTTAAAAGGGACAAAAGAAAATGCGTTTTAAAATTCTGGCAGCGGTGGGATTCGAACCCACGCCTACGATGAGACTGGTGCCTAAAACCAGCGCCTTAGACCACTCGGCCACGCTACCTCAGCATTGCCTCATTGATTATGAAATGTACTATATATCGGATCAATTTACATTTAAAAGGGACAAAAAAAATGCGTTTTAAAATTCTGGCAGCGGTGGGATTCGAACCCACGCCTACGATGAGACTGGTGCCTAAAACCAGCGCCTTAGACCACTCGGCCACGCTACCTCAGCAATGCCTCATTGATTATGAAATGTACTATATATCGGATCAATTTACATTTAAAAGGGACAAAAGAAAATGCGTTTTAAAATTCTGGCAGCGGTGGGATTCGAACCCACGCCTACGATGAGACTGGTGCCTAAAACCAGCGCCTTAGACCACTCGGCCACGCTACCTCAGCATTGCCTCATTGATTATGAAATGTACTATATATCGGATCAATTTACATTTAAAAGGGACAAAAAAAATGCGTTTTAAAATTCTGGCAGCGGTGGGATTCGAACCCACGCCTACGATGAGACTGGTGCCTAAAACCAGCGCCTTAGACCACTCGGCCACGCTACCTCAGCAATGCCTCATTGATTATGAAATGTACTATATATCGGATCAATTTACATTTAAAAGGGACAAAAGAAAATGCGTTTTAAAATTCTGGCAGCGGTGGGATTCGAACCCACGCCTACGATGAGACTGGTGCCTAAAACCAGCGCCTTAGACCACTCGGCCACGCTACCTCAGCATTGCCTCATTGATTATGAAATGTACTATATATCGGATCAATTTACATTTAAAAGGGACAAAAGAAAATGCGTTTTAAAATTCTGGCAGCGGTGGGATTCGAACCCACGCCTACGATGAGACTGGTGCCTAAAACCAGCGCCTTAGACCACTCGGCCACGCTACCTCAGCAATGCCTCATTGATTATGAAATGTACTATATATCGGATCAATTTACATTTAAAAGGGACAAAAGAAAATGCGTTTTAAAATTCTGGCAGCGGTGGGATTCGAACCCACGCCTACGATGAGACTGGTGCCTAAAACCAGCGCCTTAGACCACTCGGCCACGCTACCTCAGCAATGCCTCATTGATTATGAAATGTACTATATATCGGATCAATTTACATTTAAAAGGGACAAAAGAAAATGCGTTTTAAAATTCTGGCAGCGGTGGGATTCGAACCCACGCCTACGATGAGACTGGTGCCTAAAACCAGCGCCTTAGACCACTCGGCCACGCTACCTCAGCATTGCCTCATTGATTATGAAATGTACTATATATCGGATCAATTTACATTTAAAAGGGACAAAAAAAATGCGTTTTAAAATTCTGGCAGCGGTGGGATTCGAACCCACGCCTACGATGAGACTGGTGCCTAAAACCAGCGCCTTAGACCACTCGGCCACGCTACCTCAGCAATGCCTCATTGATTATGAAATGTACTATATATCGGATCAATTTACATTTAAAAGGGACAAAAGAAAATGCGTTTTAAAATTCTGGCAGCGGTGGGATTCGAACCCACGCCTACGATGAGACTGGTGCCTAAAACCAGCGCCTTAGACCACTCGGCCACGCTACCTCAGCATTGCCTCATTGATTATGAAATGTACTATATATCGGATCAATTTACATTTAAAAGGGACAAAAGAAAATGCGTTTTAAAATTCTGGCAGCGGTGGGATTCGAACCCACGCCTACGATGAGACTGGTGCCTAAAACCAGCGCCTTAGACCACTCGGCCACGCTACCTCAGCAATGCCTCATTGATTATGAAATGTACTATATATCGGATCAATTTACATTTAAAAGGGACAAAAGAAAATGCGTTTTAAAATTCTGGCAGCGGTGGGATTCGAACCCACGCCTACGATGAGACTGGTGCCTAAAACCAGCGCCTTAGACCACTCGGCCACGCTACCTCAGCAATGCCTCATTGATTATGAAATGTACTATATATCGGATCAATTTACATTTAAAAGGGACAAAAGAAAATGCGTTTTAAAATTCTGGCAGCGGTGGGATTCGAACCCACGCCTACGATGAGACTGGTGCCTAAAACCAGCGCCTTAGACCACTCGGCCACGCTACCTCAGCATTGCCTCATTGATTATGAAATGTACTATATATCGGATCAATTTACATTTAAAAGGGACAAAAGAAAATGCGTTTTAAAATTCTGGCAGCGGTGGGATTCGAACCCACGCCTACGATGAGACTGGTGCCTAAAACCAGCGCCTTAGACCACTCGGCCACGCTACCTCAGCAATGCCTCATTGATTATGAAATGTACTATATATCGGATCAATTTACATTTAAAAGGGACAAAAGAAAATGCGTTTTAAAATTCTGGCAGCGGTGGGATTCGAACCACGCCTACGATGAGACTGGTGCCTAAAACCAGCGCCTTAGACCACTCGGCCACGCTACCTCAGCATTGCCTCATTGATTATGAAATGTACTATATATCGGATCAATTTACATTTAAAAGGGACAAAAAAAAATGCGTTTTAAAATTCTGGCAGCGGTGGGATTCGAACCCACGCCTACGATGAGACTGGTGCCTAAAACCAGCGCCTTAGACCACTCGGCCACGCTACCTCAGCAATGCCTCATTGATTATGAAATGTACTATATATCGGATCAATTTACATTTAAAAGGGACAAAAAAAATGCGTTTTAAAATTCTGGCAGCGGTGGGATTCGAACCCACGCCTACGATGAGACTGGTGCCTAAAACCAGCGCCTTAGACCACTCGGCCACGCTACCTCAGCAATGCCTCATTGATTATGAAATGTACTATATATCGGATCAATTTACATTTAAAAGGGACAAAAAAAAATGCGTTTTAAAATTCTGGCAGCGGTGGGATTCGAACCCACGCCTACGATGAGACTGGTGCCTAAAACCAGCGCCTTAGACCACTCGGCCACGCTACCTCAGCAATGCCTCATTGATTATGAAATGTACTATATATCGGATCAATTTACATTTAAAAGGGACAAAAAAAATGCGTTTTAAAATTCTGGCAGCGGTGGGATTCGAACCCACGCCTACGATGAGACTGGTGCCTAAAACCAGCGCCTTAGACCACTCGGCCACGCTACCTCAGCAATGCCTCATTGATTATGAAATGTACTATATATCGGATCAATTTACATTTAAAAGGGACAAAAAAAATGCGTTTTAAAATTCTGGCAGCGGTGGGATTCGAACCCACGCCTACGATGAGACTGGTGCCTAAAACCAGCGCCTTAGACCACTCGGCCACGCTACCTCAGCATTGCCTCATTGATTATGAAATGTACTATATATCGGATCAATTTACATTTAAAAGGGACAAAAAAAATGCGTTTTAAAATTCTGGCAGCGGGTGGGATTCGAACCCACGCCTACGATGAGACTGGTGCCTAAAACCAGCGCCTTAGACCACTCGGCCACGCTACCTCAGCAATGCCTCATTGATTATGAAATGTACTATATATCGGATCAATTTACATTTAAAAGGGACAAAAGAAAATGCGTTTTAAAATTCTGGCAGCGGTGGGATTCGAACCCACGCCTACGATGAGACTGGTGCCTAAAACCAGCGCCTTAGACCACTCGGCCACGCTACCTCAGCAATGCCTCATTGATTATGAAATGTACTATATATCGGATCAATTTACATTTAAAAGGGACAAAAGAAAATGCGTTTTAAAATTCTGGCAGCGGTGGGATTCGAACCCACGCCTACGATGAGACTGGTGCCTAAAACCAGCGCCTTAGACCACTCGGCCACGCTACCTCAGCATTGCCTCATTGATTATGAAATGTACTATATATCGGATCAATTTACATTTAAAAGGGACAAAAAAAAATGCGTTTTTTAAAATTCTGGCAGCGGTGGGATTCGAACCCACGCCTACGATGAGACTGGTGCCTAAAACCAGCGCCTTAGACCACTCGGCCACGCTACCTCAGCAATGCCTCATTGATTATGAAATGTACTATATATCGGATCAATTTACATTTAAAAGGGACAAAAGAAAATGCGTTTTAAAATTCTGGCAGCGGTGGGATTCGAACCCACGCCTACGATGAGACTGGTGCCTAAAACCAGCGCCTTAGACCACTCGGCCACGCTACCTCAGCAATGCCTCATTGATTATGAAATGTACTATATATCGGATCAATTTACATTTAAAAGGGACAAAAGAAAATGCGTTTTAAAATTCTGGCAGCGGTGGGATTCGAACCCACGCCTACGATGAGACTGGTGCCTAAAACCAGCGCCTTAGACCACTCGGCCACGCTACCTCAGCATTGCCTCATTGATTATGAAATGTACTATATATCGGATCAATTTACATTTAAAAGGGACAAAAGAAAATGCGTTTTAAAATTCTGGCAGCGGTGGGATTCGAACCCACGCCTACGATGAGACTGGTGCCTAAAACCAGCGCCTTAGACCACTCGGCCACGCTACCTCAGCAATGCCTCATTGATTATGAAATGTACTATATATCGGATCAATTTACATTTAAAAGGGACAAAAGAAAATGCGTTTTAAAATTCTGGCAGCGGTGGGATTCGAACCCACGCCTACGATGAGACTGGTGCCTAAAACCAGCGCCTTAGACCACTCGGCCACGCTACCTCAGCAATGCCTCATTGATTATGAAATGTACTATATATCGGATCAATTTACATTTAAAAGGGACAAAAAAAAATGCGTTTTAAAATTCTGGCAGCGGTGGGATTCGAACCCACGCCTACGATGAGACTGGTGCCTAAAACCAGCGCCTTAGACCACTCGGCCACGCTACCTCAGCAATGCCTCATTGATTATGAAATGTACTATATATCGGATCAATTTACATTTAAAAGGGACAAAAAAAATGCGTTTTAAAATTCTGGCAGCGGTGGGATTCGAACCCACGCCTACGATGAGACTGGTGCCTAAAACCAGCGCCTTAGACCACTCGGCCACGCTACCTCAGCAATGCCTCATTGATTATGAAATGTACTATATATCGGATCAATTTACATTTAAAAGGGACAAAAGAAAATGCGTTTTAAAATTCTGGCAGCGGTGGGATTCGAACCCACGCCTACGATGAGACTGGTGCCTAAAACCAGCGCCTTAGACCACTCGGCCACGCTACCTCAGCAATGCCTCATTGATTATGAAATGTACTATATATCGGATCAATTTACATTTAAAAGGGACAAAAGAAAATGCGTTTTAAAATTCTGGCAGCGGTGGGATTCGAACCCACGCCTACGATGAGACTGGTGCCTAAAACCAGCGCCTTAGACCACTCGGCCACGCTACCTCAGCATTGCCTCATTGATTATGAAATGTACTATATATCGGATCAATTTACATTTAAAAGGGACAAAAAAAAATGCGTTTTAAAATTCTGGCAGCGGTGGGATTCGAACCCACGCCTACGATGAGACTGGTGCCTAAAACCAGCGCCTTAGACCACTCGGCCACGCTACCTCAGCAATGCCTCATTGATTATGAAATGTACTATATATCGGATCAATTTACATTTAAAAGGGACAAAAGAAAATGCGTTTTAAAATTCTGGCAGCGGTGGGATTCGAACCCACGCCTACGATGAGACTGGTGCCTAAAACCAGCGCCTTAGACCACTCGGCCACGCTACCTCAGCATTGCCTCATTGATTATGAAATGTACTATATATCGGATCAATTTACATTTAAAAGGGACAAAAGAAAATGCGTTTTAAAATTCTGGCAGCGGTGGGATTCGAACCCACGCCTACGATGAGACTGGTGCCTAAAACCAGCGCCTTAGACCACTCGGCCACGCTACCTCAGCAATGCCTCATTGATTATGAAATGTACTATATATCGGATCAATTTACATTTAAAAGGGACAAAAGAAAATGCGTTTTAAAATTCTGGCAGCGGTGGGATTCGAACCCACGCCTACGATGAGACTGGTGCCTAAAACCAGCGCCTTAGACCACTCGGCCACGCTACCTCAGCAATGCCTCATTGATTATGAAATGTACTATATATCGGATCAATTTACATTTAAAAGGGACAAAAAAAATGCGTTTTAAAATTCTGGCAGCGGTGGGATTCGAACCCACGCCTACGATGAGACTGGTGCCTAAAACCAGCGCCTTAGACCACTCGGCCACGCTACCTCAGCATTGCCTCATTGATTATGAAATGTACTATATATCGGATCAATTTACATTTAAAAGGGACAAAAGAAAATGCGTTTTAAAATTCTGGCAGCGGTGGGATTCGAACCCACGCCTACGATGAGACTGGTGCCTAAAACCAGCGCCTTAGACCACTCGGCCACGCTACCTCAGCATTGCCTCATTGATTATGAAATGTACTATATATCGGATCAATTTACATTTAAAAGGGACAAAAGAAAATGCGTTTTAAAATTCTGGCAGCGGTGGGATTCGAACCCACGCCTACGATGAGACTGGTGCCTAAAACCAGCGCCTTAGACCACTCGGCCACGCTACCTCAGCAATGCCTCATTGATTATGAAATGTACTATATATCGGATCAATTTACATTTAAAAGGGACAAAAAAAATGCGTTTTAAAATTCTGGCAGCGGTGGGATTCGAACCCACGCCTACGATGAGACTGGTGCCTAAAACCAGCGCCTTAGACCACTCGGCCACGCTACCTCAGCATTGCCTCATTGATTATGAAATGTACTATATATCGGATCAATTTACATTTAAAAGGGACAAAAAAAATGCGTTTTAAAATTCTGGCAGCGGTGGGATTCGAACCCACGCCTACGATGAGACTGGTGCCTAAAACCAGCGCCTTAGACCACTCGGCCACGCTACCTCAGCAATGCCTCATTGATTATGAAATGTACTATATATCGGATCAATTTACATTTAAAAGGGACAAAAAAAATGCGTTTTAAAATTCTGGCAGCGGTGGGATTCGAACCCACGCCTACGATGAGACTGGTGCCTAAAACCAGCGCCTTAGACCACTCGGCCACGCTACCTCAGCATTGCCTCATTGATTATGAAATGTACTATATATCGGATCAATTTACATTTAAAAGGGACAAAAAAAAATGCGTTTTAAAATTCTGGCAGCGGTGGGATTCGAACCCACGCCTACGATGAGACTGGTGCCTAAAACCAGCGCCTTAGACCACTCGGCCACGCTACCTCAGCAATGCCTCATTGATTATGAAATGTACTATATATCGGATCAATTTACATTTAAAAGGGACAAAAAAAAATGCGTTTTAAAATTCTGGCAGCGGTGGGATTCGAACCCACGCCTACGATGAGACTGGTGCCTAAAACCAGCGCCTTAGACCACTCGGCCACGCTACCTCAGCAATGCCTCATTGATTATGAAATGTACTATATATCGGATCAATTTACATTTAAAAGGGACAAAAGAAAATGCGTTTTAAAATTCTGGCAGCGGTGGGATTCGAACCCACGCCTACGATGAGACTGGTGCCTAAAACCAGCGCCTTAGACCACTCGGCCACGCTACCTCAGCAATGCCTCATTGATTATGAAATGTACTATATATCGGATCAATTTACATTTAAAAGGGACAAAAGAAAATGCGTTTTAAAATTCTGGCAGCGGTGGGATTCGAACCCACGCCTACGATGAGACTGGTGCCTAAAACCAGCGCCTTAGACCACTCGGCCACGCTACCTCAGCAATGCCTCATTGATTATGAAATGTACTATATATCGGATCAATTTACATTTAAAAGGGACAAAAGAAAATGCGTTTTAAAATTCTGGCAGCGGTGGGATTCGAACCCACGCCTACGATGAGACTGGTGCCTAAAACCAGCGCCTTAGACCACTCGGCCACGCTACCTCAGCATTGCCTCATTGATTATGAAATGTACTATATATCGGATCAATTTACATTTAAAAGGGACAAAAAAAATGCGTTTTAAAATTCTGGCAGCGGTGGGATTCGAACCCACGCCTACGATGAGACTGGTGCCTAAAACCAGCGCCTTAGACCACTCGGCCACGCTACCTCAGCAATGCCTCATTGATTATGAAATGTACTATATATCGGATCAATTTACATTTAAAAGGGACAAAAAAAAATGCGTTTTAAAATTCTGGCAGCGGTGGGATTCGAACCCACGCCTACGATGAGACTGGTGCCTAAAACCAGCGCCTTAGACCACTCGGCCACGCTACCTCAGCATTGCCTCATTGATTATGAAATGTACTATATATCGGATCAATTTACATTTAAAAGGGACAAAAAAAAAATGCGTTTTAAAATTCTGGCAGCGGTGGGATTCGAACCCACGCCTACGATGAGACTGGTGCCTAAAACCAGCGCCTTAGACCACTCGGCCACGCTACCTCAGCAATGCCTCATTGATTATGAAATGTACTATATATCGGATCAATTTACATTTAAAAGGGACAAAAAAAAAATGCGTTTTAAAATTCTGGCAGCGGTGGGATTCGAACCCACGCCTACGATGAGACTGGTGCCTAAAACCAGCGCCTTAGACCACTCGGCCACGCTACCTCAGCAATGCCTCATTGATTATGAAATGTACTATATATCGGATCAATTTACATTTAAAAGGGACAAAAAAAATGCGTTTTAAAATTCTGGCAGCGGTGGGATTCGAACCCACGCCTACGATGAGACTGGTGCCTAAAACCAGCGCCTTAGACCACTCGGCCACGCTACCTCAGCATTGCCTCATTGATTATGAAATGTACTATATATCGGATCAATTTACATTTAAAAGGGACAAAAGAAAATGCGTTTTAAAATTCTGGCAGCGGTGGGATTCGAACCCACGCCTACGATGAGACTGGTGCCTAAAACCAGCGCCTTAGACCACTCGGCCACGCTACCTCAGCAATGCCTCATTGATTATGAAATGTACTATATATCGGATCAATTTACATTTAAAAGGGACAAAAAAAATGCGTTTTAAAATTCTGGCAGCGGTGGGATTCGAACCCACGCCTACGATGAGACTGGTGCCTAAAACCAGCGCCTTAGACCACTCGGCCACGCTACCTCAGCATTGCCTCATTGATTATGAAATGTACTATATATCGGATCAATTTACATTTAAAAGGGACAAAAAAAATGCGTTTTAAAATTCTGGCAGCGGTGGGATTCGAACCCACGCCTACGATGAGACTGGTGCCTAAAACCAGCGCCTTAGACCACTCGGCCACGCTACCTCAGCAATGCCTCATTGATTATGAAATGTACTATATATCGGATCAATTTACATTTAAAAGGGACAAAAAAAATGCGTTTTAAAATTCTGGCAGCGGTGGGATTCGAACCCACGCCTACGATGAGACTGGTGCCTAAAACCAGCGCCTAGACCACTCGGCCACGCTACCTCAGCAATGCCTCATTGATTATGAAATGTACTATATATCGGATCAATTTACATTTAAAAGGGACAAAAAAATGCGTTTTAAAATTCTGGCAGCGGTGGGATTCGAACCCACGCCTACGATGAGACTGGTGCCTAAAACCAGCGCCTTAGACCACTCGGCCACGCTACCTCAGCAATGCCTCATTGATTATGAAATGTACTATATATCGGATCAATTTACATTTAAAAGGGACAAAAAAAATGCGTTTTAAAATTCTGGCAGCGGTGGGATTCGAACCCACGCCTACGATGAGACTGGTGCCTAAAACCAGCGCCTTAGACCACTCGGCCACGCTACCTCAGCAATGCCTCATTGATTATGAAATGTACTATATATCGGATCAATTTACATTTAA
>BMAU01016346.1:0-16430 GCA_019973935.1 Trichonephila clavipes | reverse complement strand
AATCAAACACTATAGCATTGAAACACGAAATTAATGAATCGTTAAATATTTCATTAATGTATAAATACACTCAACTCTTTTTATACATGGTGGATACGTTCTTTGGAAAACCATGCAAGAATAATCACGTAAAAAATGCATGCGGCAAATGGTAAATTTGGGGATATGTTCCACAACTTTAAAGAATCGTGTAAGATGAAAAAACTAAATATTTCCTAAAAAAAACCACCGAAAGAAAAGGAATAAAGAAATTTATGTTATATGTATATAACAAAAACGCAATTCATTTTTATTACAAAAAAATCAAAATTAGTGCACAGTGCCTATTTAGGCAATAAGTACACGTCAAATATAAAAATTCTAATTGAAATTAGGAATAAAACTACTAAAACAACTATTTATCCCTACTTGATAATAAGCGTGCACGTTTATTACGAACTAAATCAAAAACATTATCATCAGTAGATGTGTCAGATAGGTCAAGTACAACTTTCGGCTTTGATTCAAACGAAGAACTGCTAGAACAAAAAAAAAATCATACAAAATAGTATGTCGGAGAACAGTGTTATTTCATAATAAATGTAAAAAGAGATTTAGGAGTAAATGTCAAATCTATATAAATAAAAATTTATGTTTGTCGGTATGTCTCTTATGCCTTCCTAAACCGTTCATCCGAATGCGATGGAACTTTGGGGAATGGTTGGTACGTTGTACAATTAAGTACGTTGTGGTTCTAAATTATAGTTCTAATACAGTTGGCAACCTTATCATCTAATACCGGTTTCTGAACTTTTAGATTTTAAAAGTTTATTCGGTTTTGAATTAATGTCGCAACAGAACAGCTATACAATTTATTCGTACCAATAAAAGTACTGGAAAATCCGGCGTATAACGCGAACTCTTAACACAAAAAATAAGACCAAAATTTACGGGCACGCGTAATACGCCGGGTATAAAAATGATAGTTTCAAATACAAAAAAAGTACTGTGCATAAAGAAAATTAAACTTCTACAAGTATTGAAATACTGTTTTCTTAAAAGAAATGACATACCTTATGAACCTCAAGCGAGTGGTAATTCTAGATATATACTATATTTCAAAAGCCTTTTGGGATAATACCTCGAATAAATGACTTAAAAACATAAGAGCCACTGATATATAGACATTTCAAGTTTCTTCGTCAAAAAAGGGGAGGGCGAGTTATGCGGCTAATATACCTCAAAATTAAAAAATGTAGCTTGAAAGAGTAGATGCGTGTTATACGCCGGATTTTATGGTACGTAAGAGATTTCCAGAGGAACTTGAAACGCTTTGTCGAATGTTTGAACAAGTGAACTCAAGTGGTACGTATCAACATAGAGATGTAAAAGACTGCTAAGTGTACTCAAAATGTTTGTTCAAGAAATAAAATGAAGGTATATGTACTTTAAAAATCTCTGCCGAGCGATATAATTTCCAAAGTATATACTATATTTTCTAGGCACATTTGGTTACTCCTTTTTTTAGTTTTTGACGTCATGGGGCCGCGGTAGCCTAGTGGTCAAGGTAATGGACTCGTGGCTGGCGTGTTATGAGTTCGAGCCTTGTACCACTAAAAGACCCGCCGTGTAAAGGGGGACGATATACGTTAAATATGTAGAGGCTCAAACGTCCTCCAGTTGGCGTGGTGTGGAAGCTTAGAGAGGGGTTGCCAGCTCAGGTGTCGTCATTGTCACTTGACCATGATTCAAAATGACGAGATCCGTCGCTAAAAGCCCTCGTGTAGCTGAATAGTGCGACGTTAATATAACTTTAACTCTAAGTACATTCTATTTTCAGTTATATCAAGGAAGAATAATAAAGTAAGATCGAAGTCATGGTATAACATAGCAACTAGTTGAACAGTTTGACTAAAAGCTTTTTAAAACAGACCTCATTTTCCTTACCATATCAGCGGTGTAGATTGACCATGATCACGGCCGCGTGGTCAGCGTTTTTAATCGCAGGTCCGAAACAGAGTGCCATACAAGACCCACCCTGTAGAGGAGCTGGTGCATGTTATATCTGTCGACTCTCAAAATGTGTTGGCATGGTATGGGCATTTGGAGAAGGGATGTGACGTTTGGGAAAATGGATGGGAAGAGCGTGAGAGTTAAGAAACTAAATAATTGATTGATTACGTCGACAGCTATTCATTACGGTATGTGTAGTTGGTTACAAGTTATTCAAACTATTAACTATGTTCATACTTCACACACAGAATATGTTATTCGTGCAGGAGGAGGCAAACACAACCGTTTTTTCAAGTGTTTCAAAACGGACTGCTTCTCCACTCTCCTGGGGAGGTCCTTCCTTGCACCTCGAATTAAACTCTAGGTTCCATGTCGCAGGCGGGGAGTTCTGCCTTCGTGTTTTTCACGGCCATCGGTTGACGGTGGGATGTCAGATGAAAAGACCCCACAATATTTTAGGGGTGCACGTGTAGATGTGAATTGCGTAATGCTATCTATATTTGACTGAGTGTCGGGAAACGTTTCAGAGCTTGTCTACTAGGGTGTCGTTCTCTTCACTTCACCGTGGTTTAAATTTCCGAGGTTGTTTCATATTGCGATGTGAATTAAAATCAAATGAAACCAAACTAAATTTTTACTCCACACTGGGTTAGGACTTTCTGGCTCAATTCTATTTGATGTACATTAACCTACGTTAGTCTTCCTGATGGAATAAACCAAAGTTTGAGATCTCGACTTCATTAGAGCTTTGAAAGTCATGAAATTTCGGATTACGACTTCTTAACCGACTGCGACGTCTTTTATTTTCATTTTTCTCAGGAGCAAATTTTGGCGTAAAGAATTGCACTGCGTGTCTTTAATAAAAGCACAGCACAGTTATCGAAATGAGTTTGGAGAAATACTTTGGACTTTCATTTAAATAAATGAGTAGATATAGTCTAGTGAGATTTTATCGTTTCAGTAAGAAACTAATAAAAAACGAAATATACTTAATCGCGTGTGTAAATGAAACAAGCAGGATCAGGTAAAATTCTACTGTAATTTTCAGTTACCCAAACAGTTGCCTATGGACTGAAACATTTCTTCGTAGAGTTATCAAACGTCATTGTTAAGATGATGTTCAACACTTGCATGGAATATTGGACTTTCATTCAAATAAATGAGTAGATATAGTCTAGTGAGATTTTATCGTTTCAGTAAGAAACTAATAAAAAACGAAATATACTTAATCACGTGTATAAATGAAACAAGCAGGATCAGGTAAAATTCTACTGTAATTTTCAGTTACCCAAACAGTTGCCTATGGACTGAAACATTTCTTCGTAGAGTTATCAAACGTCATTGTTAAGATGATGTTCAACACTTGCATGGAATATTGGACTTTCATTCAAATAAATGAGTAGATATAGTCTAGTGAGATTTTATCGTTTCAGTAAGAAACTAATAAAAAACGGAATATACTTAATCGCGTGTGTAAATGAAACAAGCAGGATCAGGTAAAATTCTACTGTAATTTTCAGTTACCCAAACAGTTGCCTATGGACGGAAACATTTCTTCGTAGAGTTATCAAACGTCATTTTTAAGATGATGTTCAGCACTTGCATGGAATATTGGACTTTCATTCAAATAAATGAGTAGATATAGTCTAGTGAGATTTTATCGTTTCAGTAAGAAACTAATAAAAACGAAATATACTTAATCGCGGGTGTAAATGAAACAAGCAGGATCAGGTAAAATTCTACTGTAATTTTCAGTTTCCCAAACAGTTACCTATGGACGAAACATTTCTTCGTAGAGTTATCAAACGTCATTTTTAAGATGATGTTCAGCACTTGCATGGAATATTGGACTTTCATTCAAATAAATGAGTAGATATAGTCTAGTGAGATTTTATCGTTTCAGTAAGAAACTAATAAAAAACGGAATCTACTTAATCGCGTGTGTAAATGGAACAAGCAGGATCAGGTAAAATTCTACTGTAATTTTCAGTTACCCAAACAGTTACCTATGGACTGAAACATTTCTTCGTAGAGTTATCAAACGTCATTTTAAGATGATGTTCAACACTTGCATGGAATATTGGACTTTCATTCAAATAAATGAGTAGATATAGTCTAGTGAGATTTTTATCGTTTCAGTAAGAAACTAATAAAAAACGAAATATAGTTAATCGCGTGTGTAAATGAAACAAGCAGGATCAGGTAAAATTCTACTGCAATTTTCAGTTACCCAAACAGTTGCCTATGGACTGAAACATTTCTTCGTAGAGTTATCAAACGTCATTGTTAAGATGATGTTCAACACTTGCATGGAATATTGGACTTTCATTCAAATAAATGAGTATATATAGTCTAGTGAGATTTTATCGTTTCAGTAAGAAACTAATAAAAAACGAAATATACTTAATCACGTGTATAAATGAAACAAGCAGGATCAGGTAAAATTCTACTGTAATTTTCAGTTACCCAAACAGTTGCCTATGGACTGAAACATTTCTTCGTAGAGTTATCAAACGTCATTGTTAAGATGATGTTCAACACTTGCATGGAATATTGGACTTTCATTCAAATAAATGAGTAGATATAGTCTAGTGAGATTTTATCGTTTCAGTAAGAAACTAATAAAAAACGAAATATACTTAATCGCGTGTGTAAATGAAACAAGCAGGATCAGGTAAAATTCTACTGTAATTTTCAGTTACCCAAACAGTTGCCTATGGACGGAAACATTTCTTCGTAGAGTTATCAAACGTCATTTTAAGATGATGTTTCAGCACTTGCATGGAATATTGGACTTTCATTCAAATAAATGAGTAGATATAGTCTAGTGAGATTTTTATCGTTTCAGTAAGAAACTAATAAAAAACGAAATATACTTAATCGCGTGTGTAAATGAAACAAGCAGGATCAGGTAAAAATTCTACTGTAATTTTCAGTTACCCAAACAGTTGCCTATGGACTGAAACATTTCTTCGTAGAGTTATCAAACGTCATTTTTAAGATGATGTTCAACACTTGCATGGAATATTGGACTTTCATTCAAATAAATGAGTAGATATAGTCTAGTGAGATTTTATCGTTTCAGTAAGAAACTAATAAAAAACGGAATATACTTAATCGCGGGTGTAAATGAAACAAGCAGGATCGGTAAATTCTACTGTAATTTTCAGTTACCCAAACAGTTACCTATGGACGGAAACATTTCTTCGTAGAGTTATCAAACGTCATTTTAAGATGATGTTCAGCACTTGCATGGAATATTGGACTTTCATTCAAATAAATGAGTAGATATAGTCTAGTGAGATTTTATCGTTTCAGTAAGAAACTAATAAAAAACAAAATATATTTAATCGCGTGTGTAAATGAAACAAGCAGGATCAGGTAAAATTCTACTGTAATTTTTAGTTACCCAAACAGTTGCCTATGGACGGAAACATTTCTTCGTAGAGTTATCAAACGTCATTTTTTAAGATGATGTTCAGCACTTGCATGGAATATTGGACTTTCATTCAAATAAATGGTAGATATAGTCTAGTGAGATTTTATCGTTTCGGTAAGAAACTAATAAAAAACGAAATCTAGTTAATCGCGTGTGTAAATCGTTTTCAAGCGGGATCAGGTAAAATTCTACTGTAATTTTCAGTTACCCAAACAGTTGCCTATGGACTGAAACATTTCTTCGTAGAGTTATCAAACGTCATTTTTAAGATGATGTTCAGCACTTGCATGGAATATTGGACTTTCATTCAAATAAATGAGTAGATATAGTCTGGTGATTTTATCGTTTCAGTAAGAAACTAATAAAAAACGAAATATACTTAATCGCGTGTGTAAATGAAACAAGCAGGATCAGGTAAAATTCTACTGTAATTTTCAGTTACCCAAACAGTTGCCTATGGACTGAAACATTTCTTCGTAGAGTTATCAAACGTCATTGTTAAGATGATGTTTTAACACTTGCATGGAATATTGGACTTTCATTCAAATAAATGAGTAGATATAGTCTAGTGAGATTTTATCGTTTCAGTAAGAAACTAATAAAAAACGAAATATACTTAATCGCGTGTGTAAATGAAACAAGCAGGATTAGGTAAAATTCTACTGTAATTTTCAGTTACCCAAACAGTTGCCTATGGACGGAAACATTTCTTCGTAGAGTTATCAAACGTCATTTTTAAGATGGACGTTCAACACTCGCATGGAATATTTGCTTCAATTGTAAACGAATAAAAGTTATCTTTTTGCGGACTGTAAATGACAGAAATTCAAATGATGTTTGTTATATACTCAGTTCATGATAACTATAGTTAATACTCAAGTAAGTATAGAGTTCCCACCTCTAAAAATATGAGATTATAATTATTCCTTATGGTACCACGTCGAAATAAAATAATAATTATTATGAATAATTTAATAGCTAATTGGATAGCAAATTTAACTAATTGAGTAGCAAATCTGGCATATAACGGGCACCAATACTTTCAAGCTGCACTTTTTAATTTTAGGTATATTCGTCTTAAATGCGCGCCCACTTTCTTACAAAGAAAGCCGAAATGTACGTGTGCAATATTCTTATATTTTGAAGTTATTTATTGTAGGTATTATCCCAGGCTTTTGAAAATATAGTAAAGGGTGTTTTTTTTAGAGGTATAGAACTTTAAATTGCAATAAAACAACGATGTATTATTCGATTGACATGAATGTTTTTTTATTCGAAAGATAATCTTGTGGCATTACATTTTAAATATGATCAAGCAAAACGTAGATTCGTCGAATGGGCCCAAAACGAGATTGCCGTTGTTTCCGATTTTCATAAGCGAATTTTGTTTAGCGATGAAGCGCACTTCTGGTTGAATGGCTACGTCAACAAACAAAACTGCCGCATTTGGAGTGAAGCTAATCCACAAGTGTATGTCGAAACAGCGTTACATCCAGAAAAACTGACTGTTTGGTGCGCTTTATGGGCTAGTGGAATCCTTCTTCAAAAACGATGAAGGCCACAACGTTACAGTCAATGGTGATCGGTATAGAACCATAATTACTAACTTTTTCATTCCTGAATTGAACAATCATGATGTCCAGGAGCTGTGGTTTCAAGAAGACGGCGCAACATGTCACACAGCTCGTGCCACAATCGATTGATTGAAAGACACGTTTGGTGACCGCTTAATTTCACGTTTTGGACCTGTGAATTCGCCTCCAAGACCTTGTGATTTAACACCGCTAGACTATTTTCTGTGGGGCTATGTAAAGTCATTGGTCTATGCGGATAAGCCACAAACGCTTGACCATTTGGAAGACGACATTCGCCGTGTTATTGCCGATATACAGCCACAAATGTTGGAAAAAGTCATCGAAAATTGGACGTCCAGATTGAACTACATCCGAGCCAGCCGTGGCAGTCCTATGCCAGAAATCATATTTAAAATGTAATGCCACAAGATTATCTTTCGAATAAAAAAAATTCATGTCAATCGAATAATACATCGTTGTTTTATTGCAATTTAAAGTTCTATACCTCTCAAAAAAACACCCTTTATAATTCTAGAATACAAATCTTAAAGTCAGCGTTTCTCAAACCGTGGGGCGCTCCCCAACAAAGGGGCATGATAACTCTACGAGGGGCGTGCGAGCCTATTGAAAAGTCAAAAACAGAAGATTATTTTAAAAAGGCAATTTACTGTAAGCAAACAAACAAAATGTATTCTGACAAATAAAAAATAAAATACACATTTACACTGATATAATACACTTATAAATGCATCAGTACTGCACAATGTATTTCACAATTAATATAACATTTCTAAATTAAGAAAAGTTTGATAATTACCAGTGACCCTACGGACTTAAAATATATAAAATTACATACAAAAATTAACACTTATCTGGATAATTTGTACAGTTTGTAATTAATCCCTTGACTACCGATTAAAAAAATTACACGTTTCTTTCCCCAATTCCACCGTTTTCCTTGTAAATGCGCGTATGTGAATGAATTGGGGGAGGGGGAAGAAAAGGAATAAAAAAAACAAATCCTCTGAAATAAATAAATCCTTCGTAAACACTGTCAAGATCCTTTTACTTCATTCCAATGCCATTGGAAAAGTTTTATGGATAGCAGTGCACAGAAAAAAAATCCTACTTCGGAAAGACGTATTATACGTCCGGTGCAATTAACGCTTTGAATGCGCGAGGCCCTTTTCTGCGCCTGTGGCACTTAAGAGGTTACAGTCGTATTGTAGCTTTAGTGTCAAAGCATTGTATTATTAAATTCAATAGATTTTTATTGTATGGTGGGAGGCCCGTTGAAAGTTATGATTGAATATTGGGTCGCAAATAGTGAAAGTTTTAGAAGCACTGCATTAAGTTCATGCATTCAACTCTTTAGTTTCATTTCTTTTAAATAAGTAGTTTGCGTACCCGTAAATTTCTATCTTATTTTTTTGCGTTAAAAGTAAGCGGATATGTTACGGTACCTCTCTACAAAACGGTGCCTTACTTATAAAAAGTTGTTCCATTACATCGAGGTAAGAGAGGCCAGGACTACCGTTTTTATTTAGTTATTTTATGTCAAAAACACAGACGGAAATATTCATCCTCCATCTTTGCAACAGTGTTTCATTTCAGAGTTTTACGAGAATAGTTTCTTGCGCAATAAACTGAAGGGTTCCCACAAAAGCAAATGAAAGTAGAAAGTCGTCGAAAAATGGTACTTTCTTGGAGAGGGACACGACTTCTTCACTCTTCGTTAAGGAATTTGTGTTACAATCGGATCTGCAAAAGCATTTTGATCAGCCACCAATACCTTGTTTTTCTCCTTCGTTGATAGTCCATGATGACCAGTCCTTTTTTCTCTCACGATCTTCCTGAAATCATTACAACATGTTTTTAAATACACACTGAAGTGTGTTCTCATTATTTCCTTGATCATACAAAAAGTAACAAATAAAAGCAAGCATATTATTCAAACTCATTAAAAATCAATTGCATATAATCTCGTACATGTATCCTTTGAAGAATTTCATACTCATACGGTAATTGTTTGCACAAAATTTCATATTGGTATAATTTTATATGACACTAGCCGTTACTCGCACGCTTCACGGGGTATTTCAAGATGTTGCATGGTTAATGTTTTTAAGTTGCTGATATCAAGCTCTAAGCCTTCGATTGTACAGAAAAACAACATTCTTATAACCCTTGATTTTAAACAGGCAGTGCTTGAATTCCTGAAACGAAAGTATGTTTATCAAGTTCGCCAAGTCGATTTCTGCAAAACTAGTTCTAAGCGGATTTCTGCTCTATAACAGAAATATGGTTACCAAATTTCGAATCTGTAGAGTTAATGGTTTAAAAAAGGGATTTTTTTTTATCTAAACGCCCTCGTAACTTTCTACAGCCTCCCTTGGGAGTCAATTTTCGTAAAAGCTGCACTTGGTAGTGAACAAATAAAACCTGCTTACCAAATCAAATAGTCCCGGAGAATTCGTGATGAGTGAGTGATTGAGTATAATTTTCTTCAATATATAGATGGATAGATGTAGTGTCTAAGAAATCACAGACGAATTGCTCACCTTCTAAGTATGCCTTATTTTGGATCAATTTTTGTTTTAAGTCCACTAGATTTATACCACGGTCTACTATGTCTCCCATCTCAACCAAAACAGTTACGAGATCTACTTTTTTAACATTTCTGAACATTTTCCTCTTTTTCTCTGGTTCTCGAAAGAGAGCGTGTTGTAATAACTTTATTACTTTCTTAATTACTTCTCAAATTAATCAATACAAACATAATGAAATCAATTTAAACAATTATCTTGATTAAATATATTATCTTGATTAACATAATTCTCTTGATTAAATACAATAATCAAGCTACAATGTCCGTCGTTTCTCAAATCAATCGATTCAAACACAGTCCTCCGCGTTAAAAACACACTCCCAAAAAACTCTATTCTCGGTACTGCAAAACCCCACGCCATGCGTCCGTTCTCACCAAAGGAACTCATTTTCTCCGATCCAAAACAATTCCACGCTTTTTGAGCTTCCAAAACAAGGGACTTTTTCCTTCCTGACTGTACTCTCTGGGGTCAAAAACCCTCTCCTTCAAAACACATTAACCCTACCCCTGCCTGTGAAAGAACATTGCCAACTCTTAAAGAATCTACCGCCAAATAGTACGCCAACGGTAGTCAGACACTACAATAGAGATTATAACTGTACTTCACAGAACTCCGTAGAGGATTAGTATTGGATCAAGATGTTTCTGTAACTAATCATGATAATAAACCTTTTTATAGGTATTTGTGGTAACTTCCTACGAATTCTTGAGGCCCTAAGCCTCTCAGAAAAAGTACACTACATTTTTGACCCTTTTATGCTGTCAGTGAGTGAGTGAGTGAATAGTAACGTAGCACTGTTTAGCTACACGAGGACTTTTGGCGACGAACCACGTAATTTTGAACCATGATCAAGTGACGTGGACGACACCTGAGCTGGTAGCCCCTTTCCTAACTACCACACCACAGCAACGGGAGGACGTTTCAGCTCTCGACAGATTTAGCGTGCATCGCTGCCCTACACGGTGGGTCTTTAGTGGTACTGGGCTCGATCTCCTGACAAAGCCAGCCACGATTGGATACCTATACCACTGGGCTACCACGGCCTTTATGCTGTCAGAGAGATATATATATATAGTATACACATCATACGCTGCCAAATACTCGTACAAACAGTAATCCGTAACAAATAAACGTGCGGGACTTAAGAACTCACATATAAGTCGGCACAAGCTGAATGCCGTTTTTCGACTAAATTAGTAATGATGGTGTATCTTATTAGGACTAGGCCTAGGCCTAGAAATGGACGCTGGACATCACATAATAACGCAGCCTTGTATCATTAGCCAGTTTTATATAATTTGAAATACCTAATTTTTTGGAGAATATGTCCTGAAATTAAGGTATCCGACTACGTTCGAAACCGTGATTTTGCAAAAGCGCATAAATGGATAATTTTCATGATATTTAGTGTCACTTAGATTAGAATATATACATAAAATTGTTTTAAGGACATTTTGACAAAAAACAATCTATTTAAATGTAATATTTTGGCAAAAAGCTAACTTGGAATAATCTGTTTCCCAAGTGTTCTCCTTTTGTGAAAAATGCTTCTATAATAATAATATTTTGCCTGTATATAGCTCAGACCTCTCTACAGAGGCTCAACTAGAATTTTTGCAAAATTCACATTATTTTCAGAGTTATAACCCATTGAAATAATTATTGGCGTTTTTTTCTTAAAATTTCTCCCTTCTGTTGTCGTAAAATATGAATAAACCCACTTCTAAGTAATATATTTCAAAAATTCTAGTTGAGCCTCTGTAGAGAGGTCTGAGCTATATACAGGCAAAATATTATTATAATAGAACCATTTTTCACAAAAGGAGAACATTTGGAAAAAAGATTATTCCAAGTTAGTTTTTTGCCAAAATATTACATTTAAATAGATTGTTTTTCTCAAAATGTCCTTAAAACAATTTTATGCATGTATTCTAATCTGAGTGACACTAAATATCATGAAAAGTATCCATTTATGCGCTTTTGCAAAATCACGGTTCCGAACATAGTCGGATGCCTTAAGATTTGACGATTAAAATACTGCAGACTATTTGTCTTACTGAGGTTGAATCGTGGACGAGACGATGGCCTGAACCCGGGCCCAGTTGGCTCATACCTTAAAAAGTTCCCGGGTGTTTGTGTTTGTTCAGGAATATGTGCTTGTTTCATTTATACGCTCAAATTTCTTCTTCGTATTGAAATTCCACTCTCTTCAAACATAAACGAAAATACTGTAATGTCATAAAAATGGAGCCCGTCGCAAGAACTGAAGATCAATGAAAATAGAATGAACAATTAGAGGAAAAATAGTGAAATATAGAAGGCATTTGCTTTCTCTCTTTAATTACAAGCGTTTCTAATGATGTAATCTTAAAGGAGTAATTTCATTAAGGCAACAAATAGCACGAGGTGAGTGTTCATCAACTGTGAAACAATGTAAAAGAAATGGATAACGAATCTTTGATTGAATTTCCTAAACAATCTTTCTCAAAAATATCTGCATAGTTTTATTTAGAGAATTTTTAATTATCATTACTTCTGTTTTTTAACTCGTCTTCTGGAGCCAGACAGATGGGGACTAAAGTATAAATATTTTATTTTTATTTTCGTCCGGGATGGAAGATCTTCTATTTTAGCCTGGCTGACACTGCAAAAAGGTTATTTTTAAAACATATGAATGAGCTTTAAAATATGTAGAAACAAAGTTAACGAAACTAGAAACCTGATAGCAGTTTTTAAAGTGATTGTAAGGGTAAAAGTTTGGGTTATGGCTTTCATCAGTTCAGTCAAGATCCAATTTTTACCAACTATTTTTCAAAAAGTTCTTTTGTCTGACTTATGAAAACAAACGGAGTCTAAAACATGTGGAAAGCAATCCAGGCAACCCTTGGAGTCAAAAACAAAATTATTTCTGAGGCAATATTTAAGATAAACGAGGAGCATGTTTCATTTTTTTTTTTTTTGGAACTTTGAAAATTTTTTAGCAGAAACTGATTGAACTAACAACTATTCCTGTTAGTTATGCAAAAATGTCTTTTCAAGATTTGTAAGAGGAGAAATGCATTATTTAGCTTTAGCAAGGAAACTACTTCATACTCTGGGTGTATTGTGATAATTTTATAATGCATAAACGCATTGACATTTAGCCCTTTATAGGACCATTGTATTCTAGCAATGTTATGTTAAAATATTTTCGGAACTGAGATTAATTATTTAGCTTAGATCATTCAGCTTATTGCGTAACATTAACTTGATAATTTTTCTTTTGTGGGAATTAATTTTTCATCACCCACTGGGAACTATTCAAAGGTTAGACATCTTATGTCAGGATTTCTTATTACATCCCACTACATGATAAAGTATAAAATACTAAAATATACCAAAGGAATCGCAATTCATATATATTTTATATATACAAAAATTTTATACATATTACTTCCCACGAAATTTTAAAAAACAAGTATCTACACAGTGTGACATTGCAAGCTGTTCCCACGTATCTTGTTATCATGTACTTTAATATAGAACGAACGGCTACGTCTATATATATACGTATACATGAAGGGGGTGCCACGGCATGTCCCCTGACACGTAACCCTGCTGGCTTCCGAAGGAGGCGAGCGGCAATCACTCAGACAGAGAGAGCGAGCGAGATAGACCCTCCCGAAGGAGAGAGAATACCTCTTTTCAGAAAGACGAAACTTTTCTGCCATTAGGCTACGACGCGCGGTTAAATATTTTAATATCGTTTTTGTTCTTGTCCCATTTTCTTTGTTATTGCTAAAAAATAAACAGTTTTATCTGTTAGTTATTAGTAATCTCTAGTTAAATACCCACATCAGCATAACACACACACACACACACACACACACATATATATATATATATATATATATATATATATATATATATATATATATATATATATATCAGGGATTGCGAACCAAGGCACGTGACACAATTACTTGGGCACGTCTACAATCAAAACGGTTAGCATTTTAATTCAAAATAACAAAGTTCACTATGAAGTATTACGAATAAACGCGAGTGATAAGTTGCATTTTTACAGACAAATGCCAATATTTCAGAGAATTGAATGTAAAGCCTCGAGACACAAATAAAAAATATTATCTTCAAGGGGGTCTCAATGCTTTTGACGCTAAATTGCATATTTTAAAAAACGATATTATTACAAGAAACTACTAGTACTTCCCAAACTTGAAAAAATCAGACGAAGAAAAAGGTATTCAAGAACTTATTTCCATAATTATTATGTACCCTGATGTGACTTCATTTTATAAACTGAACTTGTCCCAATTCGATTGGAAGAAATTGGAGAATTTGAAATGCAACTGTGCTTGATTTCCAGTCTAGTTCAATATGGATTTATAAAATTTATTAAAACAAGAAAAATGTTGGAATTGATTGAAACAGAAAATTGATAAGCAATATATAAGTAAAAATGTCAGTAACGAAATTTTGGAAACTTGGAATTCGACTCCAGATACATTTAATTGTTTGAAGAAGCTGGCTCCTGCTTTTTTTAACCATATTTTCATCTACCTATGCATGAAAATCATTATTTTCAGAGATGAATAACATCAAAGACTCGCTTAGAAACCATTTAAGGTATCCGACTACTTGTGCGACAACTTTTTTTTGAAAAAATGGAAATATATGAGGATTTTTTTGTGATTTTTAGATTTATTTAGTATATTTTAAGGAAAAAATCTTAAAATTGAAAGCAGAAAAAAAATTTATTATTATTAAAATGGGAAAAAACTGGTAAAAATGTACAAAAAATTACATAAACGGGGCCCGCTCTGTACAAAATTTTTTTGAGAAAATTCTCAATTTTTCAATTTTGATGTGTTACTTTATTATTCGTGTTTGAAATGACCTTCAGGATAAGAGATATTTCAATTTTTACAAAACCTAGAGCACTTTATCTTAGTGATTATACAAAATTGCTTAAAAAGAAAGTGATTATATCCACATAAAGGACTGTAAATTTTAAAATAAAGCAGCGATTGAAATAAATCTGAAAATCAAAACACTTCTACTGTTATACATAACATACTCAAAAAATTTCAGCAAATTATTTTCAAAACTTTTGAGCAATCGCTGTCCCCGTTTGAACTTTTCGCAAAAACACATTTCGAGTAAAACGCATTTTAAAGATTGTCATCTTGTGTAAAGTTATGGCATCTGCTTTTATTAAAACACTTGTAATTTTGTTCTAGTGAATGGAAAATAAAAACTTGGTATTTTTATTGAGCTTATACGATGGCCTATAAAATAAAATCATAAACAAAATTTGTCAATTTTTGAAAAAATCATGATTTTAGGGTAGTCGGATACCTTAACAGACGACTCTAATTCAGCATGCATTCTGCTAAAAGTAACATCTTATAATCCTTAAGTAGTTATTTGTCGTATAACCTACAACAACAGAAGTCACACTAATGTTACTTTAATTTTAATTACGCGTATATACAAAGCATTTACTACTATAAAGTACAAAATGCATTTTTTAATAGTGAATAAAGAATTTTGAGTGGTTAGTGTATTTAAATTTTTTATTATTTTCCCAAAAATCACAAGTCAAAATTATTTGACGGCGCGTCTATACCCCATTAAACACATTTGTAGAAAAAACGGCACACTGATCCAAAAAAAGGTTCGCCAACCCTGATATATATATATATATATACACTGGTGTGCAAAAATTAAGGACGAGACGGTTTTTTCAATATACCTATGTACAAAAGCTTTCCAAATCAACACATTTAATACCGTAAGATCCCCAATACGTAAGGACATGTGTAATATGTAAGCAACACTTACTAAAAGAGAAATCAGAGGGATAAAAAGAAGCTTGATTGAAAAAGTAGCATGGAGCGCAATGCGACTGAGGCCGAAACATCCCTGTGATGGGTGTCCAGGAAGAAACATCCGGTCTTTAGTAGGCGATATCATCTCCCCTGACTGTTAGGCAGGTTTCACAGCGTCTGCCCATGCTGAGAATGAGGGTGTCAATGAGTTGTTGAGGCATTGCTGCCCATTCGTCTTGCAGTGCCAATCGAAGCTCCCGAATCGTTACTGGTGGTAAGGTACGAGCTGCCAAGCGTCTGCCTAGAAAATCCCATACAAGCTCGATGGGATTGAGATCCGGAGATCGTGCCGGCCAATCCATACGTTCAATATCCTCACTCTCTAAGAGCTGTTCGGCAGCTACTGTGCGATGACATGGTGCATTGTCGTCCATGAAAAGGAACTGCAGACCCATAGCGCCTCTAAAAGGACGCACATATGGAAGATGAATCTCGTTACAATAACGGGTCCCGTTGACTGAACCTGCGTCGAAGATGTGAAGGTCTGTACGACTACCAAGCATGATGCCTCCCCAAACGAGAACACCGCGACCTCCATACCTGTCCCTTTCAATAATGTTCGAGGGATGATTGCGGCTTCCCCGCTCTCTCCAGTTGAGTATGCGATGAGAATCGCTACGCAAACTGAATCTGCTCTCATCTGTAAAGAGTACTCGTCCCCATTGATTGTCTCTCCAATTCCGGTGTTCCCGGCACCACAGAGAACGCCTTCTCCGATGGGCAGGCGTTAAAGGTACACACCGTACAGGGCGTCGTGCAAACAGACCACCACCGTGCAATCTTCTAGCCACGGTAAAACGCGATATCGGTCGTCCAGTTGCCTGTGTCGTGTGTCTAGCGATTTCTCCCGCTGTCTGCCGCCTGTTTCTTCTGGCCTGTAAGACAATGCACCGGTCATCTGGGTGTGGTTCCTCGTGAACGACCA